>CAKNYM010044873.1:0-14002 GCA_932195095.1 Andricus curvator | reverse complement strand
CTACTCTCTAACGTCGACACATGACTACCAAACCTCACAATGCAACGGCTGAACGATGTGAAAAAGAAAATTTGACGATTTTTCATTTTTGAGTCTGCCCCCACCACTTTTAGAAAAACTGCTGTAAATCGAAAAGCGTTTTGGCCACTAAACTACCAAACTTAAAAATGGGACTACCAAATGATTCTCCTTCTAAGTGCAACCAACAAACGATTTAAAAAAGAAAATTGATGATAATTCAATTTTTTATGTTTTCCCCCACCCCTATTCAAAAAACATCTGTAAATCGAAAAGTTTATGGGCCATTGAACTACCAAACGTAGAAATGGGCCTACCAAACGATTCTGCTTCAGACTACATTTCCATTTTTTGGATATTGTTATTATTTTGAGTTTGCCCTCGAGGATTTGTTTTTCGTTTATTTAAAAAACTATCAACTCTCTAACGTTGAGAGTTGACTACCAAACGCTACCAAGCGAATACCAAACAGCCCCACAAAGAAAAATTTAGAAATTTTGACCTTTTGGGGCAGTGTGAAGTTAGCCCCCCGAATTTTGTTTTGTTGAAAAAATTGGGAAGGAACAACAACCAAACGATAATATATGACTACCAAACCCTCTCTAACGACCACCAAACGTTTGACGACATAACATTTTCAAATTCTTTTTTTGGGGGGGGGGGGGTAACTTCACACCGCTCAAAACTTGGTCTACAACAAAGACAATAACTGAAAAATCGATTCATTTAATCATCAATTATGTTATCGAATGAAAGTGAAGAAGACTTTGACTGAAATTTACTTGATTCTACTGTATATTAAATCGATTATTTTGCACATTGTTCCCCCCCCCCCCGAAAAAACGTAATCAGTAGCCTGATAAACTCAGGGTTCTAGATTTTACTAAAATTTACTCAAAAAAATATATGGGTATGAAATTTTGCATTAATACACACTTTTAGCTTTTGAGGTTATGTTAATCGAACTATGAGGATATAGGTTAGAAGTATTACATGAATCAGACTATTCAGGTACATAATTGATGATTAAATGGATCGATTTTTCAGTTATTGACTTTGTTGTACAACAAGTTTTGATGGAGAATTTTTTTGCAACTTTGGTGTAAAATTTGGAGGTTATAAAAGCAATTTTGCCACTTTCTGGCAGTGATGCGCTAAAGTAGAACCCTTTCCGAGTATTTTTCACTTTGGTTTGTCTCATTTGGTTGCGAAATGCGTTGTAGACGGATTTTTGAACCCGACAACCCATTTTCGTCCCACTGTGCGGCGCGGCGTAGCAAGCTGTTATCCAGGTCTGGGCGTAGAAAATTTTATTCTCCAACATGAACTCTTTATATCAAATAAATTCCAAAAAAATTAAATTCATAATTGAACATATTAATAATATTAAATGTTGCATTAAGTTTGGGTCATTGTTAAAAATAAAATGAATTATTATACTTGCCTACCATAATTTTAATCAAGCAAATATGTGTTTCAAAGCAAAACACTTTCAAGGACTCTACTGAACATTTCACCGGCTGGAAGTTTCCGATTGCTTAAATTTACATCGATAGATTTTGCGACTGAATGTATTCAAACATTCTTTGTGGTATTACCCAGAAAAGATTAATAGGCCGAATCCATTTCAAATCATATAGGCCGGCCGGTGACATGTTTGGGACGAGCTTGCCTATGCAATATGTTTTTTTACGTGGAAAATAAGGAGACACGTATTTTTTAAATTAATATAGCGACATTTTTTACGAATATTTTCAAATTTTAAAGGTACATTGAGTTTTTTGCAAATTTGACTTTAAAAACCGTGCTGTTTTTACAATTTATGAGATATTAAGGTTTTTCTTGTTCTAGTTTATTCAGTTTTTTGCACTCTTTCAAAATCCACAAAAAATTGAAGAAACAATAAAAACTGGTAACGTGTTTTTAGATTTTGGAAAAAAGGAAAAAAAGTCACAAAAAACCCAACTTTTTTTCCAGCAATTTTTTGGAATAATAGGTACTAATATAGTTTACCTACCATACATTTTCTGTTTTTTTTTTGTTTTTCAGAAATTGCAAAAAAAGTCTAGGTTTGAAAAAAAATCAAGACACCGAATCCATTTCAAATCCGGCAGGTTTTACACTTGAAGTCACAGATTCTCCTTGGGATCAAAATATTTTCTTTTTTAGAGGAAATTAGGTAATACGTATTTTTGCGATTTGTGAAAAAAAAAATTTTACGAAGTTATGCGTGTTTGAATTTTTTGCTTTATTTTTCAAAAAAATCCCAATTTTTTCTTTAAACTTATATAACTTTTGACCTAATAGAGATATTTAAGATTCTGGTAGAGGTAATTGCCTTCTTTCGAAATCCGCGAGGAAATTAAGAAAATGTTAAAAACTAGCAAAATGGCGGCGGTTTTTCTGAAAATATTAAAAGTTGATTTTCTCAAAAAACCCACCCTCATATTTTTTTCCAATTTTTTTTAAATTTGTACTTTCATGAGGAAAATATTTTGTGAGTTTTATGCGGGCTAAATAACTTTTTTGGCCAGGATAATTTTGAATTTTAGCATTTTTCTTACAAACAACGACAGAAACGAAAAAATGTGAACAAAATAATTAGCACAGTTAAAAAAGTTCTACAAAAAGTTCCTTTACTCATTTATGATATCTTGTACCATTTTCGAGAGAAAGAAAAAAATTAAATTTTCATAAAGAAAAAAATTCTCTTCACCACTTAACTGGTTTAGCCCGTATAAAACTTATAGAATATCTTTTTTATATAAATAAAAATTTGTAGAAAATAAAAAATGTGGTGTTTGCCCCCTTTCACAGAAATTGCCCATATGTTTCTAGTCTTTCAACTTGTTTTTCAAACTTTCTATATAAAGAACAATTGAAATTCGAAAATGTCTTTATTCATTTTTTTCCATCATTCTGTGATAGTGCAAATTTAGATTCACAATAATAGGTAAAACTCGAAGAATAATTTTGAATGCCAAACGACAAGTGTGTTCTGATTTTGAAACTCTGCACAGAAAAGCAATTTATAATATGCATAGTTAATAACAGATTTGTACAGTTAAAAGAATTGGCTGCTCTGCTGCAACTGTAGTTTCTAGAGATGGGACGAGCAGTACTTCGGCTACTGCTTGCCCGCCGGCAGGCAGGACCTCCTGCTTGCTGAAGTCCAGTTTTAGACTTCGGCTTTTTTAATTATGTAAGACATTTTTGGAATTTTTAGCAATATTTTACTTTCATTTAGAATGAGCAATTATAAATCAAATATTAAAAACTAAACAATTTTAAACTGAATTATTTGAAATAGAAAGCCTTGAATCCTTGATATTTCAGAGTGTTAAATTAAAACTTTGTACGTTACAATTTTAATTGTTCTATTTAACAAATTTTTAATATGTGAGTAAAATTATTGGATTTGGTTGCATAAATAACAATTATCGATTTGGAAAAAATTTGAGTTAGTTTAGGAGATATTTAAGAGTTTTGAGAAGATTCAAACTTAATTTAAAACTCAAAAAGATTTCGAAAAATAAAAAAATAAATTTAGATTTTTGAAGATTTCGAAATAAAATTTTAAAGCGTTTTATTGATCTTTAAAGGTTTTGAAAAATAAAAAAAATGTAACTTAGCTGGGAAAATTTAAAATGATTTTTTATTTTGAAAAATCAATTTTAACAGAATATTAAAAAAGATTAAATAATTTGTTTGAATAGTAAATAACAATTGAACAATTATTAATTTGTAAAATAATCGAGTAAGCTTAACATGTATTTATAAGTTTTGAAAAGATTCCAAAATAATTTAAAACGTGAAAAGATTTCAAAACATTTAAAACACAATGAAGATTTTTGAAGATGTCCAACACAAAATTTATAAGCTTTTTAAGCATTCTGAAAGGTTCTGAATGATAATAAAATTATTATTAGATTCCTGGAAAATTTTTAATTGATTTTTTTTTTAAACAAATTTTTAAGAAAATATTTAAAAAGATGTCAAAACAAATTTTAATGTATAAATTAATTTTTCTAGCTTAAAATTGCTTAAAATCACATAAATGGAAAATGTATACATTTTTTTATTTATTCTTCAATTGATAGCATTGAAAATGATAGCGCGGATTTATATTTTTTAAATATTTTAACTGTACAATCTATAAGAGTTAAAAATTGAAATTTTGCAGTTTAACGGCTTTTAATTAAAAAATTTGCAATTGAAAAGTTTTAAAAGCTTTAATTTTATACGCGAAAATTACTAAGCGTTTGAATTAATATTTTTTAAGCTTTAATTTGAAAAGCTTAAAATTTAAACTTTGAGTGACAAAAAGTGGTTCTTTTTCGACCTACGATAAGAAATATAAAAAATGTTGCAATGACATATATGGTGTCCAATCGATTGCTATATATTTGAAAAAAAACTTGAAACGTAAGGTTTTTTTTTTAATAGCGATTATTTATTGTCTTTCAGCATTCTACCATTCCTTTGAAGTTTAAACATTCAAACTACAACAAAATACAACAATGTACAAAAAAAATACATAAAAAGTACAAAATTCGTCTCAATAATAGAAAAAAGTTGTACTTTCTTGTAATTTTGGTTGTAATTTATTGCCTTTATTTGTAGATTCCTATGAAAATAGTTTTAGTTTTCTGTACTTTTTTGCAAAAAATTGCCCACCAGGGATTTTCTCTAAAACCACTCGCTAAAACGAATAAATTCAGCCATTAAATTTTTAAATCGGGTATGAATTGCTTTTTTATGCAAGTTTGAAAAGCGAAGTAAAATTGACGAAAAAATCAAACTGAAAACAAATTCACGTAAAGTTCTAATTAAAAAAATCTAATACTTCGATTTTGTGGGTTTTTTTGGCACCCAGTATTAGGAAAAAAAACGCCAGCTAAGTCACTAACATGTTCGCGTTGCCGATTCGAAAAAACCTTTGGTATGACCCATATTTCATTTTAAATATTCAATACTTTTGTCGAAAATAATTTGTCTTGTTTGAATTAATAATTGAGATGGACAGTCACCGTGACTTAACTGCTAATTCCCATACAGCGAATTAATCAAGAAAAATAACATATAGGAGAATAAAATTATGGTATATTTTAATAACAAAAAATTACGCTAAGTATTTATTATTAGGGCGTAGCGTAAAATAAAAATTTCAGAAAATAAAATATCTCAGGGTCCTATTCTTTTCCTTTTTATCTAACAAGCAAATGTGTCAAATTTTGTGCAGTTGAAACAAATTTTCTAGCTAGTTACGCCTAAACTGCCTGAAACCCTGACAAAACCGGTTTTTCTTGACTTACCTAAAAATTATTGTTTATATTGAAGAAGATTTATGAGAAAAGTTGTACATTTCCATAAAATACATCTCTTTCGTTGTTACGCATTTTTTTATTGAGCCAACCTTTTTTGAGAAAAATAAAAAAGTGGGAAAAAAAAAAACTTTGTTGTTGATATTTTTCGAAACACCAGCTTCAGTCCTTAAAACGCCTGATTGGTTAATTTTTGAATGTTTGATTCCAAAAGAAGGAATTAAAGAAATAATGTTGATACCAATTTCTAGAAAAACTTTTTTTCCTACAAGAAACTTGTTATAATTATTAGATTATTTTGAAAGTACATTTAAAAAAATGAACTTAAAACGGTCAAATTGTGCAACCAAATTTCATAAGAAGGCTGAAAAAGAAGTATGTTCTTCAAAAAAACGTTAAAAAAAAACAAATCATCAAGAAAGTCAATTTGTGCAACATAATTGCACAAAAGGATTTAAAATTAGAGAAATGTGTTTCTAAATAACATTTTAAAACGGCTCATTTGAGACAGATTCATTGTTTCAAGTTTATGTTTTTTTTTTCAAATGTCTTTTCAAATATTTAATAAGCAGATTAAGCTTAATATACATTAAGCCATAGAGTCATAGACCACGTTGTCTTTCTCTTTACCGTTCTCAAAAGTTCGATTCTTGGTCAACCCAAATATATTAAATTTGAATTGTAGTTATTGCTTATTTAGGCCCCTAATAGGCTGAAACCAAAGTACAAAATATCTGGGTAAAATTTCAATAAAGTTAAGTATTACAAAGACTTTATGAAATTAACTTAAATGAAAAATACGATTCCCAATCCTGAAACTCCAAGGGAGCTGAGAATAATGTTACAATATATATAGATATATTACAGATACATCTTAGGTAAAGCAAGTTTGAAGGCTTGAACCCTTGAGCGCACATTTGTTTCCATTGTTATGGCCGGAGGAAGCAGTAGGAAAACCTGCCGGAGTGCTGTCGGAGTTTGCAGGAGAAATCCGGCAATTCAGGGTACTGAGCTACTGCAACTTCGGCGGGCAGGAGAAATACCCGCCGAAGTTTGCAGTAGGTCCTGCGAGCTCCTGCGTGCAGTCGGTACTGCTTCGCCGAAGTTTGCAGGAGGCCGGAGGACAGTAAGCAGTAGGATTCCTACTGCTCGTCCCATCTCTAGTAGTTTCCGAAAGAAATGTTGAATTTTTTTTATTACATTCTCATTCTAATGAGAAGGTATTGGTTTTATGTAAAATTTGACATAGTCGGTTTTCATCAAATCTCCACGTTTTGAGACCCCCTGAGCCAGAAAAAACGGTTTTTACCAAGGTGTCTGTCTGTCTGTAGTCTGTCTGTAGTCTGTCTGTCTGTCTGTCTGTCTGTCTGTAGCCACGATAACTTTCGAAAAAATGATCAGATTTGATTGAGCTTTGGCACACTTTTTTATGGCCGAAAAATAGAGAACGAGTTCGTTAACCAGCTATTTTGGATGAAAATTCAAAAAGTGAGCACATTTTGAAAATTTTTGAGACCACTTTTTTTGAAGATTTAAAAATTCTATGTATGGTTATTAGTAGTACGCAAAATGACGAACAAAATATTCTAATGACTTTTCGTGATAAAACAAAAATTACTGGAGTTATAGCATTTTCAAAATTCCAAAAAACAAACGAAAATGTACATTTTAAGCTGAAAAACGCACGATATGAAAAAAAGTCAAGAGGAGAAACACGTTGCTTTTTGAACGCCCTATAATATTTTCATAACAACTTTTTGAATTTTTTGAAAAATAAAAAATTCAAATTTTGATCGCACAAAAAAATAATCAAAAATTCCATTTTGCTGTGAAACTGTGCAAGATACGAGAAAAGATCATTCCACCAAAATTGTGCACCCAAAAAAGATCTACAAATTTCTTATCATTCACTTTTTGATATGACGCGTAGTTTTTGTTTTATTCGTAAAAAACAGCATTGAAAATAGAAAAATCAAATGCACAGAACCGAGCGTGGAACGCAAGGTTCAAATGATTTTCAAATCAAATATCGAGCGCGAAGCGCGAGTGTCTGGATGAGAATGTGTTCCTTAAGGTCGATAGAACCTTGAGTAAATGAAGTTCCTTTTCAGTCTAAAATAAAAACAAATTTAACAATCACTTAATATGTAGAGGTTTTGATAATTTTATAATATTTGCAAACAAACTTTTTCTTTTCATCGAAGTCGAACACGAAGTTTAAAAATCTAGAGCAACCGAGCGTAAAGCGCGATGTAGATACGCCCGAGCGCGTAGCGCGAGGTGAATACATAATCGAGCGCGAAGCGCGAGATAAATATATGATCGAGCGCGAAGCGCGAGATCCAACACTTGCGCGCCCTAGGCGCGCTCAAACTTGCGAGCGAAGCGAGCCGCGCGCGAAGTGCGCGATGAGAATGTGCCCGCGAAGCGGGCAGATTTTTTTTGTCGGAAATAGTACAAGATATGAAAAATGAGTAAAAGAACTTTTTGCAGAACGTTTTTAACTGTGCTAATCATTTTCTTCACATTTTTTCGTATCTGTTGTTGTTTGCAAGAAAAATGCGAAAATTCAATTTTATGAAAAAAAATTCTCCTGGCCACAAAAGTTATTTAGCCCGCATAAAACTCACAAAGTATTTTCCTTATGATAGTACAAATAAAAAATAAAAAATGGCAGAAAATATAAGTGTGGACTTTTCGAGAAAATCGACTTTTAATATTTTCAGAAAAACCGCCGCCATTATGCTAATTATGAACATTTTCTTAATTTTACCGCGGATTTCTAAAGAAGGCAATAAACTCTACCAGGATCTTAAATATCTCAATTCGGTCAAAAGTTATATATGCTTATAGAAATAAATGGGATTTTTTTGAAAAACAAAGCAAAAAATTCAAATACGCATAACTTCGTAAAAAAATTTTTTTCACAAATCGCAAAAATACGTATTGCCTAATTTCCTATAAGAAACAACATATTTTGTCCCCAAGAGATTCTGCGACTTCAAGTGTAATACCTGCCTGATTTGAAATGGATTCGGTCTTTTGATTTTTTTTTCAAACCTGGACTTTTTTTGCAATTTTTGAGATTTTAGGGTTTTTCTTATTTCAATATATCGAGTTTTTTTTCACTCTTTCAAAATCCACAAAATTTTAGAAGTTTTAAGGCTTACAAATCTAAAAGGTACACGGAAAAAATTTATCCGTGAAGAAGTCACGAACATGTAGCTAGGTCTCGGATACGAGTTAAAAAATGAAACATTACATCCTTATTTCTATGAGAAATATATGGATAAATTTCGAAGTTTCTTCCGAACAGTTCGATTTTCCTACGAACCGTTCCTGAAAATTTCAGACTGAAATATAAAGAGGAAAAATTTTATTTGTGCGATTTAAGTTAATATTAATTTATAAATTCGCAACTCAGAAGATTCGAACCCTCAAAGACTGCTGACTCACCAGTTTCTAAACATAAACCAGGAGTGCGTAAACACGCGCAGCCATCGAGGCCAAACAAAATAGGTATTATAAAACTCTAGCCACTCATCCGACGAGCTTCGAGTCACACATACGAGCGCACAAACGCACCGCGCGTTTGGGAGAATGTGTGTGTGGGCCACGTACAGGCCAACCTACTTCCTAGTTCCCAGATTTGTAGGGCAGGCTCGTGAGTGCTCTGACAATCTTTTCCCAATCACTCGTAATATTTTTGTAATTATTCACGTAAAAAAAAGTGATGAACCGTTTTAGAATTTTCACATCGAGTTCGTCAATCTTTCTCAAAGTTCGCAGGTTATTTACGAAAATACATAAATATCCGATGAATTTTTCTCATATCCGAGACCTAGCTACTACTTCGTGACTTTTTTACGGATACGTTTTTTCCGTGTATAATGTGCTTGAACTTCTTAACTTTCGAATGAACGAAATTTTTTTATTAATTGCTTTATAATCTAGAAACTGTGCAAAAATATAATGGTTCATTATATTACATTGAAAATAATGCAATTATAAAAGAAACGTATAATGCATATTTTTATCTGCAGTTGAAAAATTTCTAGATATAATAGAATTGGGAAAATATGTTTCGTTCATTTAAACGTTCAGAACTTTGAATTACAAGGAAAGGCTCATGGTACTCAGGTAGTTGAAACTCGTTGCCGTCCCCCTTCTACTGTTGTTCCCTAGGAAACCACCATCTGGCTGTCTAGTCTCAAAATCCCGAGACGATCAAAGCGATATATCGGTTCTCCGATACCAAACCGATATGAGACAAAACCGAGACTGGAGTCTCAGAAACCGATACGAGAAAAACCCGAGATTTTTCGATACGATATCGAGACAGTCTCGTATCGAACGTCATCACTAGGCGTGATAAACGTGTAAATCATACCTTTATTAAATAAAGTATCGTGTGTGTCAAAGAGCGAAACGTCTTTTTATCCTCGCGGGTTTGCAAAACTCACGCTCGGATAAACATAAAGAAAATTTCCCTTTTTCAGCCCATAGGTATGTAATGGCCATTATGTATCTATGGCTTCAAAAATTATGACGCATATATGACGGCATAGATATATAATGATCCCTCTTCTCCCCTTTGGTGCATTAAAATACTATTAATGTCAGAAATTGACAATTATATTCTTCTATCAAAAGTGACCTTTACTTGACCCACGTCAACTAGTGTAGTCAGAAAGACACGATCGGAAGACGATGTGCATAATAAATGATGTAACATACATAAACATATTTAACATACATAATTAAAACAAACAAAAGATGACCGGAAGCACGTCGAATAAACATAGAATGGGGTGGTCGTCCTCATGAAGTAGGACCAGAATACCTGGTATAAAAACATGGTACCTTTATACGCATGGGTTCAGGTATGTACATTGACGACAGTGCGTATATTTCTGTTTATGCACTCACATTCGTGCCTGACTGTACGTGTTAAGAATACGCTAGATCCGGGTCGCCGATAGTCGTACGCTTCTTCTTGTCCTCCACCACTTACCTGTTATTGCTTGTCAGTAGCTGCCTCTGCACAATAAACGTTCACATTTTGTTGCAATAATTACTTCAATTTTATAAATGCGTATCCCTGTAACAGATATCCGAAATAAAAAAATGAAAACCTCTTATGCAGGTGGTACAAATTAGGTGGCACTTTAACATTTCTGGCAAATTAAAGCGTAATTTTTCAAAATCAGGCCCCTCATCAAAACGTGGAATCTATTTTCAAGTTCCTATCTCACACAGGGTTTCTAAAATGCGTGAATTTCAGACACGGCCAAGAGCCAAGAGGATTCCTTACCCTTATTCGACCATTTCGAAAAGAAACTCTGAGATGCTTTGTTTTTCCAAAGTCTCCACACGCGAATATTTTGCCGATGGTGTGCCCGTCCTTTTTTGAATTTCAAAGGACGATATTGAATACAAGAGAAACCTTCTACCTGCGTGCAGCAGGACTCCCAAAGATCTCTCACCCTCTTTGCATCACCGATGAGTCGAAAGAGAGAGTTGTTCATGAAAGGTGCATACCTACAGCATTCCATAAATCTCCAAACTTCACACATTCACGGAAAACATTTTATTTCTATAGGACTAATTCGAGAGTCGTGGATACACAGAGAAACTATTGGTTGTAAAGTTTGGCAGTATAATATTTATTTTTACAAGAGTTCGATGGCAATCTAGGTCTAGATTGTCTAGAATATATACTCGAGAAAATAGTATTAATTGCCATAGCGATACGAAGAAGACACACTTTTTCAATATCAATTATTAATATACTAAAAACTTAATAATTGCCATTTAGAGTTTGAAAGACTAATATTTTTTATAGAAAATTAAAGTTACGAAAAAGTAATTTTCACAAATTAAATAATAAAACCATAGTTGCAATAACTTGCAGTTTAAATAACATAAGTTGAAAAATAGGTTAGAAAAATTACTATTCTTAATGGGATGGTTCAATAAGAGGAAAAACACTTGATGTATTGCTTTGCGAAAATTGCCATTTAAAGTAGCAAATTCAGTGCCGAATGACGTAATATGCGCCGAGGTGCATGAAGATGTTCAAATTCCTAAATCTTATATTTTGTTTCATCATAGGAAAAATTCTCCGTCCTGCTGTCCCTGTTCGATTCCCGCCAGCACTGTTTTCTTATAACACGATTTTGTCTATTTCAGCTTAGAATATAATATTAATATCTAATTGCATGTTTAACATATACACATTTATAATGGGTGCAACTTTATATATCGACGCCTCCATTCAATATGAGTCTATGTACTGATAGTGCCGTGTATGAGACTATGCGCTGTATATAAGCATAGGGAATAGTCTCATACAGAGCGCTGTTAGCACATAGACTCATATTGAATGTAGGCATCGATATATATATATATATATATATATATATATATATAAATTGCCAATTATATTCTTCTATCAAAAGTGACCTTTACTTGACCCACGTCAACTAGTGTAGTCAGAAAGACACGATCGGAAGACGATGTGCATAATGAATGATGTAACATACATAAACATATTTAACATACATAATTAAAATTAATTTAATTAAGAATTAGAAGAACGTCCAATTAATTAATTCGGTTTCGATTCCTTTGAAATAGAACCGAAGGGCCTATGACAAAGCCACCGAACGCGTCCTCGGGTTGCGGATAGAGGGTTCCTGTACCAAGGGTTTCTGCTGAATATGGTTACAATAATTAATAAGCAGTCGCGGACAATTGTCCAGGGATAGTCCCGAAGGAATAACTCTTAAGCGAAGGCGTAACAACCGTGCCGAAAGCTGAATGGCACCTGGGTTAGGTGTCTCAAACGGTGATTCTGGGATACCGGGCGACCTCTCAGAGTATCAGCCTTATCCTTGCACGCGGGGCTCTACAAGGACGGACTAACCCTTTCCCTAGCTGCTCGTGGGACCAAACACCAAAATGTTGTAGATGCGGTTCAAGACAATCGAACGCGCAGAGCACCCGACAATGGGTCGGCAAACAATGCCGATCAGCCTAGAGTTCGGGGTGCTGAAAATAATTTAGATAGAAACACGACGACGAACCGGCGAAACGCGCACATTGAGTGGACGGATCGACTCAGGGATGACGTGCTAGACTGCTACGATGCCAGCATTATCTCTGTTCGCGGAGGCTTTATGGCGCTTATGCACACTCTGTGGTGCCAGAAACACCCAGAGCTTCAGCACGTTTCGCATCAGTCTTTGCGAAATCAAGCCGACTACCTCCGGAAAAATGGATATGTACGCGGAGCGCTTCCCCAACCGCTGCTTTATGAAGCTGCAGACGAAGATGAGGAAGCGACATTGAGACCAACCGCAGAAAGCAGGCACCTCCTGAGAGATGATCGCAATTTCATTACTAGAAGGAACATTAACATGCAAGTTCCTCCTAAGCCCCAAGATCTGGCTGAAATGGATGCCTTCCTTCGTGGAGATATCTCGCAAGAGTCCGACCTCTGGACCATCAATTGCTCAGTTTATGGTGCTGCGAGAACTTTGGCCGATTCAAATCGAAGGCTGAAACCAACGATGGATCAAAAGACCAAAAGACGCTTGCATCTACTGAACAAGAAGATTGGATGGGCAAGACAGAATGCGTCCCGCGTTCAATGTGTGATTGACTACATTACATCTGGTAGACCGTTTACGGAAAGGGCTCGAAAGTTCGCCCAAGAACTAAGGATCTTGAATCACACACTAAACAAGTCAAAGCTGCTGACAATCAAGCAGCATATTGTTGACAAAATACGGCTGTTATCTGACGCAAGGAGGAGAATACAGAAGAGGGAGAGATGGATCAGGGAGAATCAACAGTTTCTCGCTGACCCATCGCGCCTCTTCAGCGATCTACCTGTTTCTGTAAAAAATCCACCCAAGCCCAAGGAGGTAGAGACTTTTTGGTGAGAGGTGTACAAGATCCGGAAAACACTAGAGTTGAAAGAAGATACTGAAAATAGAAGAGGTGAAAAAAGCACTTAGAGGCACGAAGAACTTTTCCGCTGCTGGACCAGATTGTATCAAGAACTTTTGGTGGAAGAAGTTTACTTTTACACACCAACATTTGGCCCGCATATTCACCTCATATTTAAAGTCGGAAACGCCCATTCCGCAGCGGCTGGTGTTAGGCCGCACTATATTCCTGCCAAAAAATGGCAACTTGTCCAACCCAGAGAATTACAGGCCAATAACTTGTTTGAACACGCTGTATAAGATCTTTACAGCTGTCCTCAACAACAGGATTGTTCGACGAATTGAGCCTGTATGGCGAGAGATGTACGAACAACGTGGCTCGAAAAAAGGTGTAGCAGGCTGTCGAGAGAACCTGCTAATTGACAGGTGTGTCTGTAAAGACGCTGCAGCCCATCAGCGCGTCCTGTCAATGGCCTGGATTGACTACCGGAAAGCTTTTGATTCAACCTCTCATAGACTTATCATCTGTCTGTTGGAAAGCTTGAAGGTACATCCACACATAGTGAGATGCATAGAGAGATTGATGCCTCTTTGGAAAACTAGATTTACTATCTTGAGACAGAATGAATTTTAGACAAGATAGTAAAAATCTGATTTGACCTTTAATTTCATTCTTACACTTGGCGCAGCTTGGGTCGGAGCCGC
>CAKNYM010044872.1:37287-48029 GCA_932195095.1 Andricus curvator | reverse complement strand
CTCTGCAATGAACTTCTTGTTGTAATTGGAAACAAAATTTTTACAAGTCATTTGCAGCCCTAGTCCTCCCACCTACTCATAATTATTTCATACCTTACTTGTGTCGCTTGTTTAAGATAGCTTTTTTGCGATTAATTTTTTTAAACATTGTGAGAAGAGCAAAAATAATTCACTTAAAGAAGTAAAATATCATTTCAAAAATTATTTTTGTTGAGGTTCACTTGTTATTTGTTCATAACTGAAAAGTCAAAATCAAAATATAGATTACAAAAAAAGAAACTTTCTAGTATTACTCCAAGAGAAGATAGATATAAACAATAATACATTGTTTAAATAAGAATGTTTGTTAACTTGCATTAATCATTACCCCACTAAGTGAAAAGTGGACAAAAATGTTGAGGGTCCAGAAAAAACCGCAACTTTTCAGCACTTATCTGAGAGAAGATAGTTATAAACAATTTAACATTGTTTGAACAATTATGTTTGTTAACTTGCAATATTTATTACTTCACTGAGTGGAACGGCAACTATATTGCATTGATAAATGAGAAGATAGTTATAGACAATGATAATATATCTAAATAATTATTTTTGCTAAATTAAATTAATTAATAACTCACCCTATGTGAAAAGTAGGCAAATGATTGTAAATTTCAGAAGAAACGCAACTTTCTAGTATTGTTCAAATTGAATATTATTAATAATATTAACTTGTTTAAGCAAATAATTTTATTAACTTCAATTATTTATTCAACAGACTTTAATTGAAAATTGAACACAAAGTGAAAAATTAAAAACAAACTACAATTTTCTAGCATTGTTTAAAAACCCCAAAAACTCATAAATAGCGCTAAAAACTCGCAAAACCCATTTTTTCACTTATGGCTTTTTTGGGACCCTATAAAACAGATTTAGGGGGGTGATATTTGAAAATTAATATATTTGACTTGTATTCTATGGCTATTTGTGAAGAGAAGAGTTGAGTTTCAACTCGATTCAGCTAATATTGACGATTCTGAATGAAATGTACAAAAACGTCTTTTTTCCTAATGGGAAATACGTGTTAAACTTCATGGGCTTGCGCCACCTCTGAATATAATTTTTTTTTAACCAAAAAAATGGATTTTGTGTGTGGATTCGAACAAATTTCCGGGCGATGTGTATGAGAATTCGAGAAATGAAAAAATTTTGACCACCCTCAATAGTATATTGTCACCGACGAGACGTATTTTCTCCAAGGAAGGACCCCCCCCCCCCCTCACCTCCTTCCGGGGCTAATATTAAAATATTTGCAATTCCAAGTTTTTCTTTCACGTTTTGCAACAAACCTCTTCTGGTTATGCAAAATAAAACTTTCACAAGTCATTTAATGACCTAGTTCTCCCACCTCACTAAGTTTAAAGTGGACAAAAAGTTAAAAATGTCAGAAGAAAACGTCAACTATCTGGCATTAATATAGATGAAGATAGTTATAAACAACAATAATTTGTTTGTCCAATTATTTTTGCTCAACTCAAATAATTATTATGTCACTCCAGGTGAAAAATAGACAAATAGTTAAAATTTCAGAAACAACAGCAACTTTCCACCATTAAGCAAAAAGAATATTATTAGCTTTAATAATAAATTGTTCGACCAATTATTTTTGTTAACTTGAATTAATTATCACTTTACTTTAATCAGAAATTAGACAAAAAGTAAAAAATTTTAGGAAAACCCGCAATTTTTTAGCACTTATCTAAGAGAAGATAGCTAATAACAACAGTAATTTGTTTAAACAATTATTTTTTCTGAATTAAAATAAATATTACTTCATTTCAAATGAAAAGTGGACAAAAAGTTACAAATTTTAGAAAAAACCGCGATTTCTAGCATTATTTAACGAGAATATTTTCAACAGTAATAACAAATTTGTTAAACAATTTTTTTATTAACATAAATTATGTATTAACTCGCTCTAATTGAAAATTGGACAAAAAGTGCAATTTAAAAAAAACTGCGACTTTTTAACTCTATTCTAATAGAAAATTGCTAAAAACAATAATAAATTGTTTGAAAAATTTGTTTAAACATCTAATTGTCAGTATAAAGTAGTATTTTATGTATCAGAAGCAATCTTCATTTAAAAACCCGCAAGAAAATCATAATTAGCGCCAAAAACTAATTTACGAGAGATCTGTGAAGCGATATATTATAAGAAATAAAATTTTTCAAAATAATTTCTTCTAAACTAATGATATTTCGAATTAGCTTAATTCTCTGATTATGACTTGATTGTCAGATCACATAGATACCTGGGAGACATGGACGCCAGGTAAGAATCCTACCTCCCAGACATGGCAACACCGCTTGAGGTGAGTACGTATAGTGTCTAACGCGCTTCCTTATATATAGAGGAGGTTACTTCGTAACACCAGCACCACAAATATATATAAATTTCAAAATGAAAAATTATTACCCCTCTTTTGAAAAACCTGACCAGAAGGCCCCCCTCAACGTATATATGAATATAGATTTTAAATATATTAACGGAAAATAGAGGAGGCGAGAACGTAGAGTCAACTACACGAAGGTGACAACGTACGGTCTATATATATATATATATATTTTGCCCAGGGATGGTCCCGAAGGAATAACCCTTAAGCGGAGGCGTAACAACCGTGCCGAAAGCTGAATAGCACATAGGTGTGGTGTCTTAAACGGTGACTCTGGGATACCGGGCGACCTCTCAGAGTATGCACCCTTATCCTTGCACGCGGGGCTCTATAAGGATGGACGAACCCTTTCCCTAGCTGCTCGTGGGAACAACAATGGCACCACCAAAACACCAAAAAGTTGTAGATGCGGTTCACAACGATCGAACGCGCAGAGCACCCGACAATGGGTCGGCAAACAATGCCGATCCTCCTAGAGTTCGGGGCACTGAAAATAATTTAAATCGAAACACGACGACGAACCGGCGAAACGCCCACATTCAGTGGACGGATCAACTCAAGGATGACTTGCTAGACTGCTACGATTCCATAATTATCCCTGTTCACCGAGGCTTAATGGCGCGTATGCACACTCTGTGGTGCCAGAAGCACCCAGAGCTTCAGCACGTTTCGCATCAGTCTTTGCGAAATCAAGCCGTCTACCTCCGAAAAAATGGATATATACGCGGAGCGCTTCCCCAACCGCTGCTTGATCAAGCTGCAGACGAAGATGAGGAAGCGACATTGAGACCAACCGCGGAAAGCAGGCACCTTCTGAGAGATGATCGCGTTTTCAGGACAAGGAGGAACATTAAGATGCAAGTTCCTCCTCAGCCCCAAGATCTGGCTGAAATGGATGCCTCCCTTCGTGGAGATATCTCGCAAGAGTCCGACCTCTGGACCATCAATTGCTTAGTTTATGGTGCTGCGAGAGCTTTCGCTGATTCAAATACAAGGCTAAAATCGACGATGGATAAAAAAAACACCAAAAGACGCTTGCATCAAATGAACAAGAAGATTAGAGGGGCAAGACAGAATGCGCCCCGTGTTCAGTGTGTGATTGACTACATAACATCTTGTAGACCGTTCACGGAAAGGGTTCAAAAGTTGACCCAAGAACTAAGGATCTTGAATCACACACTGAACAAGTCAAAGCTGCTGACAATCAAGCAGCATATTGTTGACAAAATACGGCTGTTATCTGACGCAAGAAGGAGAATACAGAAGAGGGAGAAATGGATCAGGGAGAATCAACAGTTTCTCGCGGACCCATCGCACCTCTTCAGCGAACTCCCTGTTTCTGTAAAAAATCCACCCAAGCCCAAGGAGGTAGAGACTTTTTGGAGAGATGTATACAAGATTCCGAAAACACTAGAGTTGAAAGAAGATACGGACAATATCATCCGCTTCAAGGAGTTTTGCGACAACCTTATGAAATCTGAGGAGGAATGTCCATCAATCACTGCCGAAGAACTTTTCCGCTGCTGGACCAGATTGTATCAAGAACTTCTGGTGGAAGAAGTTTACTTCTACACACCAACATTTGGGCCGCATATTCACCTCATATTTAAAGTCGGAGACGCCCATTCCGCTGTGGCTGGTGTTAGGACGCACTATAACTCCTGCCGAAAAAAGGCGACTTGTCCAACCCACAGAATTACAGGCCAATAACTTGTTTGAATACACTGTATAAGATCTTTACAGCTGTCCTAAGCAACGGGAATGTTTGACGAATTGAGCCTGTGTGGCGAGAGATGTACGAACAACGTGGCGCGAAAAAAGGTGTAGCAGGCTGTCGAGAGAACCTGCTAATTGGCAGGTGTGTCTGTAAAGAAGCTGCAGCCCATCAGCGCGTCCTGTCAATGGAATGGATTGACTACCGGAAAGCTTTCGATTCAACCTCTCATAGACTTATCACCTGTCTGTTGGAAAGCTTGAAGGTACATCCAAACGTAGTGAGATGCATAGAGAGATTGATGCCTCTTTGGAAAACTAGATTTACTATCTCATCTAGAAATGATCGTGTGACAACGAACAACGTTACCTTCCAGAGGGGCGTCTTTGAGGGTCATACCATGAGCCCTTTAATTTCTTGCATCACACTTCTGCCTCTATCTCTCGCACTAAGAAATTCTTCTGGATTGGGATGGACTTTGGTTTAGACAAGTGTGCCCAAATTAATCTGAAGAAAGGAAAGACTACTGGCGTTCCCGCATTCAGGACGAAACATCAGTGAAGGAGTCTCTCCGAAGCAGATACAAGCATCTTCTTCGACAGATTTGGTCTTCGAATCTGCCGGCGTTGAACAAGGTATCTTCGACTAACATGTTTGTCGTACCGGTTCTATTCTACTCGTTTGAGGTGGTTAAATGGACGAAGAACGAGCTTAAGGCCCTTGATATCAGCACACGTAAAGGCATGCATATGCATAAAAGCTTGCATATCAATTCGTCAGTTCCGCGATTATACATTTCACGCCGTCAAGGTGGACGCGGACTTCTGAATCTCCAGTGTCTTTATAACCGAATTGTTCTAAGTACAGCTTACATTGTTACGAATTGAGTACCAGAAATCTTTCGATTCAACCTCCCATGGACTTATCATCTGTCTGTTGGAAAGCAAGAAGGTTTATATACACATAGATAGATCCATAGAGAGATTGATGCCCCTTCAGAAAAACAGATTTACTATCTCATCTCAGAAATATCGTGTGAAAACTAACAGTGTTACCTTCAAAAGAGGCATCTTTCAGTGCGACACCATAGCCTTCTCCTCTTTGGCCTCACACTGTTGCCCATATCCCTCACACGTCGCGATTCCCATGGGTAATTCTGCGGAAAGCCTGGAAATCAAAAGCATAAGATCACTCATGTATTTTACATGGATGATCTCAAGATCTAATCTGGGAACGCAGAGCAACTGAATCAAGCCCTAAGGATTGTCGAGAAGCTCGTCGACAGAAGCGCTTTACGATACCTTGGCGTTGGAGAGGCCTACCTACACACGGGCGTGCCAGAGAGCCACGTTCAGGACGCAACATCTATAAAGGATGCTCTCCGACGCTGATACAAACGTCTTATCCGTCAGATTTGGTCTTCTGAACTATCGACAAGGAACAAAGTATCTGCATCGAACATGGTTGCCGTCCTGGTGATACTCCATTTATTTATAGTGATGACTTCTTGAAATGGTCAGAAAATCCAAAGAAGTGGGCAACGAAGCATTTTTGTACAAAGAAGCAGAGAAGTCTGCTGAAACACTTGGGCTCGACTTCAATACCAGAGGTGAACAAAATGCATCAAACATTATCCATCTCGAGTACTCACTCCTGAAGGCCCAGATGAAGAAAGCACAGTAGAACAACTGTCACCAAGAGCTCCTAGACAAGAGGATGCAAGTATATTCCACAGAAATGTAAAGGATCAGTCGATGTCGCTTGATTCCCGATGATAGCTACAAAGCGTTTCATGCACACAGCGAGCACCTAGGACACATACTACCTGGTTATCCAACTTATGCGGGGAAAAAAGTACATCCAAAGGCATAATGCGTCCCAAACAGTAATTTATTACCATTTCTGAAGTGCCGAATATACTGGAACTACATATTCTGGAAATTGGTTTCTGTTGCAGACTCGAGACCTGACATAGTCCTCCTTAAATTCCAGAAATGAACCATGCTTGTTACCGAATTTTCGACACCAGCCGACAAGAGCATCACAACCAAGGAGAATGGAATGACAGGTTGTTGACAGCCTGAAAAACATCCCTGCGTGTCAACAAAATGCCGAGACACTTGTAGGGAAAATGAAGAAGGCGGATCCTTGGATCGCTTCGTGTCCTCAGTATGCACGGGACTTTTGCCGGATCGTCTCTGTAAGTCCGTCGTATCTGCGTTGGAGAGCATCCTTTATAGATGTTACATCCAGAATGCGGCTCTCTGGCATGCCCAGGTATTGGTATGGTTTCGTCCTGAGAAAATCTCCGCATGGATGTGATTTACCGCGGTTCTACTGAAGGCCAGTGTCATTTTCATGGATGGCAGTTGCTCCCAAGGGGACCCTGCGGTAGTTGTTCACTCTATTTTTTAATTATATATGTAAGCAAAATGTTTTATTATATATGTAAGCAAAATGTTTTATTCTACAACGTAGATATTATTTTATTAGTTTTATCTATCCCGTTTTTAAAAAGTTCATTAAAACGCGGAATTGGTTTTTAAAATTGTTTAAAAATACTGAAGGAGCTTAAGTTAATAGAAAAATCAAATAAATAACTTACTTCTTAATCACTATCACGTTGATTATGGAGGATTCTTCTTTTTACTTAAATTAATAAGCTTTCAGGTTAGTGGAAATACATTAGAATTTACTTCTAAATGCAGCGCATTTAACAATTTTTGCAAGCCTTTTTGAATATAGAAAATTTTCAGGATCACTGCGTAGCGGGCGCCGCGCCGAAACTCGGCTTCCGTCAATTCTCGTGACAATTATTTTCTACAGGCCTTTAGAGGAGTAGCTCGGGATGCTTCCCACTGATACATGAGGACGATCTGCCTACAACCGGATCACCGACACACCAATCCTTTCTTTCGGATCGCCTGTTTCTTCGAAAACTCGATGAATTTATAGTGTTGATGATCCGCTCGTATCTGCCTGATTTTATCTCTTTTCGTTATTTTTTAATTCTTTTGAAATGTTTTGTCTTCTCTAGCAAGGAGACACCAGGGAACATGGAATTTAGATTTGGCCCATACTTTGGAGGATGAAAAAGCTTCACTAAAGATAAAATTTGGCAAAGCCATTCGATGCGCTTCTCAGCCGTTTTCGAAAAAAACGGCTTTGAAATTTTACCCACAGTCCTTATACTCGGAAATTATTTTGTTCGTCAACCGGCGAGATAGCTCAAGTGGTAGCGTCTCGGACTTGCAGCCTAAAGGTTGCAGTCTCGAATCTCGCTACCTGAATTAAAAAAATTTAAAAAAATTGTTTCTGAATGAAAATTATTATATTGCAAGATGTAGCAAATATTTTTGCTTTCCATGTTTTTATGACAATTATCACTCTGGTTCATTCGATGCTCCAAATACATCAAACGATTGAATTGTATTAGTATTTATGTTAACAATTACAATGTAAATGAATTCAATGTGTAAACAATGCGTTGAGTCTCATTTTTTGTATTAAATTATTGGTAATTTTTGTAAGAAGGAAAATCAAACCCTACTTTAACATACAATTTACTATTATGCAAAAAGAGTAGAACACTTCAAATTAAGGAAAAGAACAGCTCAAAAAATATAAAAATACGAAACATTGGCCGAATGATGAATAAAATAATTTCCGAATATAAGGACTGTGACGTAAATTTCAAAGCCATTTTTTCGAAAACGGCTGAAAAGCACATCGAATAGCTTTGATTTTTCATACCTAGTGATGCTCATTCATCACCAAAAGTATGGACCAAATCTAAATTCCATGAGCAGTGGTGTCTCCTTGCAAGGGGGCTTGGCTCCCCGAATTCCCGGCCGGATCTCTGCCCTGGGCCTAATACCACAACCTATCTGCATGGAATTTGCTTTGCAACTTTCGTGGCATTGTTTACAGAAAATAGTGTATGACTCTCCGCTGCAATGGTGCTTACACTTTCAATTCTTGTATCATCAAATACTATAAGCGTACCAGGGCCAAAATTAGGTGTTTTCTGTAGCTTTTGGGTTGATCAATCCAAATCCGAAAGCGCAATCTTTCTATCACATCGAGTTTAAGGAAAATTGAAGCTAAACGAGTTTTTGGCCATTTTTAACGAACAACGTAGGGGCGAACTTGAGTTTGAGAGCCATCTAATAGAGCTTAAAGTCAAGACTTAAGCTTGTTATTTAGGATGATTGAACTCCAAAAAATTGTCCACCGCCTATCTTGAGGTGTAACAGGTTTTTTCTGCACACGCTCACTCTTAAAGCACAAGGTGTCATGTTCAATATGAGCCCTATTTAAGTATCTAGATCTAATAATGTAGAAATTACATTATTAGTTTTTCATTAAATTGAGCAATCGGGTTTTAATTACCGTTAGAAGTAGTAAAAACGGGTGTCCCTGCCTCAAAATAAAAGCTATTTAGTTAACTTACTCGGAATTTAAAACTTTTTTGAAGGCTGATGGAACGATGTACAAAAAATGTTGAGAACTGTAGTGCGCTCAAATCTCCACTAAGTATTTATCTCTGAAGGTCAAGGTTTTAAAAAGACTCTTTGCAAACTTTCCTGCACCCCGGAAGGATTTTCGCCGAAGCAAAAGTTGGGTTAAGGGTACGGATTTTCGAACAAAAAGATAATATCTACTAAAAAGCGAGAATGGAGAAGTATGAAAATGAGGGGAAGTGGGGCGGAGACCGATCATGCTGTCACATGGAAAAGTAAACTCACCACCACAAAGGTTATTTATAAATTATTTTTGGAGATAGGAGCGCCAATGCAAATGCACTCGCAGCAAGGCGTACTCTTTTCTTTTCACCGCATTTCCTATTTTGCACATCCAAACTGGATTCCATGCGAAAATCGCAAACAATACCCATAAATACGATGCATTTGATAAAACGTATGGCGGTACAAACACTCCAGCGCTGCGGTCGAGCACCCAGCTGATATCTCAAAGAGCTTATTCCCTCTTTAAAGTTTATACCCCAACGTGTTTCATCAAATGCATCGTATTTATGGGTATTGCTTGCGATTATCGCATGGAATTTGATTTTCATGCGGAAAATAGGAAATGCAGTGAAAAGGAAAGGATACTCCTTACCACGAGTGCATTTACACTGGCGCCCCTATCTTCAAAAAATAATTTAGAAATAACCTTAGTGGTGGTGAGTTAACTTCCATGTGACAGCATTATTGCCTGTCTCTTCCCCACTTCCCTTCATTTCCATACTTTTCCACTCTCGCTTTTTAGCAGATATTATCTTCTTGTTCGAAAATCCATATACTTACCCCAACTTCTTCCTCGGCGAAAATCCTTCCGAAGTGCAGGAATGTTTGCAAAGTTCCGTTTTAAAATATTGATCTTCAGAGATAAATACTTCGTGGTGTTCGCGAAAGCTATATAGTGCATATGCACACTCTGTGGTGCCAGAAATGCCCAGAGCTTCAGCACGTTTCGTATCAGTCTTTGCGAAATCAAGCATGTCTACCTCTCAAAAAGGGATATGTACGCGGAGCGCTTCCCCAACCGCTGTATGCAGGCACTTCCTGAGAGATGATCGCGATTTCAGGAGAAGAAGGAACATTAATATCCAGGTTCCTCCTACGCCCCAAGATCTTGCTGAAATTGATGCCTTCCTTCGTGAGGATATCTCGGAGAAGTCCCACCTCTAGAACATAAATTGTTCACTTTATAGTGCTGCGAGAGCTTTCGCTGATTCAAATAGAATGCTAAAATCGACGATGGATAAAAAAAGACCAAAAGGCGCTTCTTTCAAATGAACAAGAAGATTGGACGGCCAAGACAGAATGCGTCCCGTGTTCAGTGCGTGATTGACTAGATAACATCTGGTAGACCGTTCACGGAAAGGATTCGAAGGTTCGCCCAAGAACTGAAGATCTACCATCACACACTGAACAAGACAAAGCTAATGACAATCAAGCAGCATACTGTTGACAAAATACGGGTGTTATATGACGTGTTGAAAGAAAATACTAATATCATCCGTTTATTAGTAAAACACGGAGAAGAGAGATGGACAAATATTATGGATTCGAGGTACAATAGATGGTATATGATGGTCAAAGGGTTGACGGTGATATACATCTTCAATATATAAAAAGGGAGAGCTGAGAATTCCAGATCTTACGAGCAATTACTTGTGATTGCTCTCAAATACTTGTTCTATCGACCTGAATTCCCAACTCTCACCTCGACGAGCCTTGCTTTTTCCTAGACATATTATTCATAAGGCCAGTATCTAGCTTTCCTGCTCCAGGCTTGCCCTTCAGTAGAACCAATTTCACCATTAAGACTTTTCTCGCCAGATGCTGGTAAACTGATCACTTATCAGTATCTCGTAGAAAGGGTTTTATGATAACATTAAGTAAGGCAAGTTTTGGGTATGGCAAGTTAGATGGAAAGTAGCGGTATTAGAGTTAATCAACAACCTCATGATTTTTCCGTATTGGATCGCGCGCCCCAAACCACAGATGCCGCGCACCAATTCCAACCGAGCGACTTCTCTGATTGGTTCGCGCACCCCGCGCCACGGGTACTGCGCACCAATCACG
>CAKNYM010044872.1:22228-37277 GCA_932195095.1 Andricus curvator | reverse complement strand
TCGCGCACCCCGCGCCACGGGTACTGCGCACCAATCACGAACCAGGAATTGCGCGCCAACTTTCGAATTCAAAAGTTGAATATTTATAATTAAATTAACATTAATAAATAATATTAATGTTAATAATATTAATTATATTATAATATTGTTAACTTATATTATATGTGGTATATAGATTATATGTATTAGTCTACATATAACCTATATATATAATATATGTATAACGACGATATTATAATAGAATTAACCAATAATTATATCTATTAATAGTGTGATATTTGGTATTTGGAATTAAATTAACATTAATAAACATTATTAATGTTAATAATAATTATATTATAAAAATTTTAATATATAGTATATATAGTATATAGATTATATGTATTAATCTACATATAAACTATATATACGATATATGTATACCTACGATATTATAATAAATTTAAATTCAATATTAAATAGTCATACTTTTGAATATCGAGTTAATATTCATTAATGTTAGTAATACAATTTATCTTAGGACTATGTAATCGTAGATTCTTGATTGGCTCGCGCGCCCCGATCCACAGGTACCGCGCGCCAATCCCGACCGAACGATTTCTCTGATTGGTTCGCGCACCCCACGCCACGGGAACTGCGCACCAATCACGAGCAAGGAAGTCGCGCGCCAGATTACAAATTCAAAATCAAGTATTTAGAATTGACTTAATATTGATAAACAATATTAATGTTAATAATAGATTAATTATATTATAATATTATTAACTTATATAACGTATGGTATAGATTATATGTATGAGTCTACATATAACCTATATATAATATATGTATAACAACGATATTATAATGGAATTAATGTCCACGATAAATAATTACTGAATATCCAAATAATAGTTAATTTTAACAAATATGTAATGCTGGGTCAAGAGAGAGATGAGAAAAACGAATAATTTTAATTATTTCGCGTACGCAAAATAACGAACCAATCAGGAGCCTCGCAGTAGCAACGCACCAATCCCCATGCGGGAGCTTCCTGATTGGACCGCCACCGAGGAGTGGGAGACTCGGCGACGAGGCTCTCCCTCTACTCAACTTCCGCGCGGAGTGGGAGAGACCGCTCGACCGCGGAGTGGGAGGAGCCTGCGCGCCCTTCCATAAAAGCTCGTGTCTTGGCCATCAATAATCAGTACGCCTCTCGACTAGCTCGAGTAAGCATCACCACCTCTAACCTCTCTGACTCCAGCCCAGGGAGAATTTAGAGAATAAACCAGTTTTATTTAAATATTGGCTCCTCATTTATTTCATTATTGTAAACCATCCGCTCTTTTCAGAGCGAACTTTAACGTTCGAACATTTATCGACGCCTCTGCTTTCCTCTGAAATTATATTCTACGTGCCACCTAAAAGAATCTATTCCGGGTCGCCCTATCAGGTAGTACCTAGGGATTCTTTTGGATGGGACGAAGTTATAGAAAGAGGAAAGCGTGGCGGGAGTTTTGTGGAAGGCCGTCACCACGCCTTCAGCAACGACGGGTGAGCAATCACCACGACGACTGTCAACAGGAGTTGGCAGTCTCCGACCCAACTTGTCGACAGGAGTCGACAAGTGACATCCACCGTGGGGAGCAGGAGCTCACTCACACACGTCAACAGGAGTTGGCCGTCGGTCCTCAAACTTACCAACCGGAGTTGGTAAGTCCTAACCACGAGGGTGAACCGGGATCCTCACTTACCAATCAGCAAAAATTATTGGTCGCCGAACTTCACCAGGAGGTGAAGATCCCGAACTCCTACGTACAGCAGGAGGCAGTCCAACCAGCGATTGTTCTCTCGCCTCTTGGCCGGTTTCAACCACCACCGCGTCCAAATATCAGCCCGAGGCGGGCACTACGACGGCGCCGAAAGGTTCGGGCCGGAGAATCCCTCGCCCGAAAAACATTAATTCCGGTCGCCGCTAACCAAAATCGTGCTACGATCCTGACCCTGGATACCGACTTGGTCATCCTGTGGAACCCGCAGCACATACCCGACGGGTACAATCCCTCCACTAGGAAGCCGTTGGAGGAGGTGGTGATATATAAAGAACACCCGGAGGTGGTAGCCTTCCGGGAACGGACGGAGTCCTTCCGACGTATGGTGGTCGGGGTCGCCACCCATCTACAGAACTTCGAGACCGTCGAGAACAGCCCAAACGACTCTTTTTACGAACCGGCCAGCAGAAAGGTCCGGTTCAGCTACCCGAGTCATTTCGAGGGACGGCCCGTCTTCCGGGTCCCAAAGGAGAGGGAATTCATCCTCCGAAAATTCTTCCAGAGCCAAGGGTTCTGACCAGGACTCATTAACTATGGAGAAAAATAACCCTTGGAGAGCGTTCCTACTAGCCAAAGGATGTCGGACCTACCTCCAACCACCCCGCAGCCAACAAGGGTTGGTACAAGGAATGAAAGATTTGGATACTTGGCTCCTCGAGAATCAAGGTTTTATATACCTCAAACCTTTGGCAGGAAGGAGAACTAACGTTGAAGAACAACGGTCAAATTAAAAGAAGAAAATAAAACACACCGGCCCCTTTCGGGGCCACCAAACATTTCAACGAGGGGATACTTCATCTGACACACTGTGGACGATATCAACGGAACCAGAATATTAGCAAAAAATAAAACAAGAAGACAAATGGAATATGGTGGTACGTTTTAGAATGGGAGAAGGAGTGAGATCTGTAGATATTGGATGGATGAAGAAGACAATCTGTGCAGAGTATGTGGATACGAAATGGAGTCATGGGCACATGTGTTAGAGATGTGTACAGGAGAGGAAGATGGACAGTTGAGTGTGGATGAGTGTGTAAGATGGATTTTGGATAGAAATGGATAGGGAGTGACGTGGATGAAAAAACTGGAAAAGTAAGAGAAAGCAAGGGAGCAGGGCAGAGCCAAACGGGTAATCTTGTCTAAGGGAAAGTAACTAGCAAAAGTTTTAAATTTTTAAATCGGTGAAAATGTATTTGATGATAAGAAAAAACGGAAGCCCTGGAAGATCGCTCATTTTTAGAAGTTTAAGAATCAATAGTATTAATATTATTGTTATTTTAAGTAAGGCGAAACATTAGAATATAAGCAGCGGTTAAGTTAGGTTAAGGATGAAATGTAAATATATGTACAGGGAGCGGAGGCCCTCAAACCCGTAAAAGGGACAGATTAAATATAAGTACATAACATCTGAGGAGGACTATCCATCAATCACTGCCGAAGAGGCAGAAAAAGCACTTAGGACGCACTATACTCCTACCGAAAAAAGGTAAATTGTCCAACCCAGAGAATTACAGGCCAATAACTTGTTTGAACACGATGTATAAGATCTTTACAGCTGTGCTTAACGACAGGATTGTTCGAAGAATGGAGCCTGTGAGAGAGATGTACGAACAACGTGGCTCGAAAAAAGGCGTAGCAGGTTGCCGAGAGAACCTGATAATTGACAGGTGCGTCTGCAAAGATGCTGCATCTCATCAGCGCACCTTGTCGATGCCCTGGATTCACTACCGCAAAGCTTTCGACTCAAACTCTCATAGACTTATCATCTGACTGTTGGAAATCTTTAAGGCTCATCCACACATAGTGAGAAGCATAGAGAGATTAATGCCCCTTTGGAAAAGTAGATTTACTATCTCATATGGAAATTATCGTGCGACATCGAAAAATGTCACCTTCCAGAGGGGCGTTTTTCAGGGCGACACCATGAGCCCTCTGCTCTTTTGCATCACACTTCAGCCTCTATCTCTCGCACTCGCAATTCTCCTGGCTACCTCTGCGGCGACACTAATCATCGCGAGCATGAGGTCACTCATGTATTCTATATGGAAGACCTGAAGATCTATGCTTCTAGTGCAAGAGCTTGTTGATATAAGTGTTATTAGACATCTTGATACTGGAGAGACCTGGGCATGCCTCTGAGCCGCACTCAGGACGTAACATTAGTGAAGAATGGACGAAGAACGAGCTCACGATTTTCGGACAGCAGTGACACAGTTGTGATTTACGGCGGTTCTACTGGTAGGCGGTGTCATACATGACAATATCAGCGGCTCCCAATACAACCTAGGTAAATCACAACTATGGCCACGTTTCACGAACGTGAAATAGGTGTCCGCAGGGCACGGACCAAATCTCAGCGTCAGGCCGGCGAAACCTTTCTGGGCTTTGAGTAGGTTGTACTGGGTAATTTTGTGCAATAGAGAATATTACACACTTTGCCTGGTCTAATTTGGGCATCATATATAATGCCTAGGCAATTTGCGAAATAGAGAGTATTACATACCTAACCTGGTATCTGTTGGGCAGTATGAATATTACCTAGGCATTATAATATTGTCTAGGCATTATGTACAATGCCAGATTCTATACTTTGCATGTAACATAAACACACAAATATGTAGGCAAGTTAAAACTTAACCGAAATTAGCGTACATGTGGGAGTTAAAGCACTGGTCTCTAAATTAATTCATTTTTTTTTATAATTAAAAATGAAATGGAAGAGTCTTGAAGGATCCTGTTTTCTAATGGTTCTGTTAAAATTTTAAATTGTTTAATTTAGAATGTTTAATTAAACGTTGGGTACAATATGAATTGTCAAATAAAACAGGAAAGCAGGAAAACCTAATTTTCCTAACGGATTTAGATTTTTTTTAAATATACCTCATGCTCTAAAAATAAAGCTTTAAGCGTCCCCTTTGACCAGTAGTCCATAGCATACGCTAGCAGTTTCATCGATATGGGATTAACCCTGAGGAAATTTCCAACGAATACGACCTGAAAAATGAGTATTATTTTTATAAATATCTTAGTTACAAAGGAGCTATGAATTGGTTATCTTTCAAAGCATTTACGAAACTCAAAGATATCAATAAATACCCTTTCGATATTTTCATTCACTGCGCACATTCTTGCAATAGAGCCAATGTTGTTGGTAATAGTTACAAGTGTAGCACGTGCAAGATCTTCTTTACTGACAGTGTTGCGTCGAACTTTTGAATTCATTTGGCCAAAGCTAACGTCATAAAATTTGCTATTAAGAGTATTTACAAATTTATTGAAAATTGATTGCTTAGTACTGAAAAAATACAAACTAATATGTATTAATGCTTCATATTCATCGATTTTTGCGTAAATTGATTTCCCAGCTTTATTCAAATTTTGACTGCAGTAAAGAAAAGTGTGAAAAACATCTCTCTCCTAAAAAATAGCTATGAAACGGAAATTATTGTACAGTATCTTATTATGTGTCAAGATTTTAATTATCTTTAAAACCCAATTATGTAGTTCACTCAAAAAATCAAAAAATTTGAAGCAGCAATATACCGAGTGTCCCAAAAGTCCCGGGAGAGCTGAATATTTTCTCAGGTAAGGTATTTTTCAGGGAGGTCAAGGTCATTCTTCAAAGTAACTTTCAACGAGGAATTCAATTGTGACCTTTATTTTGATATTGACCATGACCTTCACGGTCAGTATGACCTGGGATGGTCATAGCAAGGTCAAACCACGTGCAGCAGGATGACTCGGCTGGCATGCATTTTTAAAGAAAATGTTCAACGCAAGAGTTGTAGCATTTTCTACCCACGATCCATTGGTGACGACCTTGACTTTGAACAGGACCTTCACCAGGATATTTTCTTCAAAAATGCATTCCAGTCGAGTCATCCTGCTGTACGTTGTTTGACCTTGTCATGGCCTTCCCAGGTCAAATTTTCGATTGGTCAAGGTCATATCTGGACGTAAGATTTTCCGCTCTCTTAGTTGCCTGAGTCAAAAAAGGGGTTCCCATTGGAAAAAAATTAATTTGACCTTGAAATGACCGTGAAGGTCATCGTCTAGATAAAAATGAAGGTCACCATTGAATTCCTCGTTGAACGCTACTTCAAGAATGACCTTGACCTTCCTGAAAAATATCTTACCTGAGGAAATATTCAGCCGTCCCGGGACTTTTGGGACACTCGCATAATTGTGACAGGTTGAGAAAACCTTGATAAAAAACTTTAATATTGGATACTATAATCCTGGATACTATAATCTGATATAACTGATATAACAATGAAATTACCTGCTCGCTACGAGGTCTCCTGGAAGGCAAAAAGGGCCATAATCACCTCCGTAGATATCCCTTACTAATTTATCTACTCTAGTGTTATCACCACTCGTTGCCAATTCTATTGCTTCTTCAAATGTGTTACATCCGGTTAGTAGACAACAGAGTCCTAAAAATGTTCCACCGCCTAAGCTGCAATAAAGAATTTAGTTAAACTGAATTACCACCGAAAAACATTCTATCTTAGTTTGGTAATCATAAAATGTTAAAACCTTTTTTATATAAAACTTTGGAATGTGAATGATTGCTAATGATTACAATAGTATTCTTCGTTTTCACAAAAAATACATTTTAGTATTAGTTTAAGAAGAGCAGTTTAAAGTTTTCCATATAGTACTTTTGCTGTATTTTTTAAAAAAGAATTTAGAAAATAATTAAAATCAGAATGGTATATACATTAGGGCGGTGTGAAAAGTGCTGCAATTAATCAAATCATTTGAGGCAAGCAATAAAGAAGTTGTGTTTTAGAATTCAAAAGAAGTACAAAGAAAAATTTACGAGCTGAAATTTGGACAAGTAACAATCCGTATAAAAAAACGCATCTGACTTAATTTTATGAATGTCAGACAATATTGAAGTACCCGAAGCATTGAACAGATAATCTCTCTCGCCATTTTAGGATCTGATGATTAATAAACGTGTTCACTGTTAATGCTAATTTTACATCATTTAATTTTTAATTCCAGAACTTCAGAATAAGGTAAGGAATTCAGAGGAATTTGGAATAATTCAATAACTTTAGAAGAATTCAAGGAATTCAGAAGATTTCAAGCAAGGTAAAAGAATTCAAAGAATTTGAAAAAGTTTAAAAGTATCCCATGTAATTCAAAAGAATAGCAAGGATTTAAAGAATTCAAATAACTTAAAAGTTATCATTTTCAAAAATATGATTTTTTATCTTTGAAAAAATGCCGAAATAAATTCACTATTGGTCAGTACATTTGCATCTGCACTTATGAGAACATAAATAAATCCATTAATATTTAACTTAATTATTACAAACAAATAAAGCCATTTTCCAAAAATGGGCTTAACTACTAAAATATCAATTTAAAATCTAATTTAGGGTCAGGCTAATAAACTCTTTTATATCGTCTTTATTGAGTTTGAAAGCTGATTTTCAATAAAAATTGACAAAAATATTTCTTACAGATGAAAAGGGATCTTGCTAATATTTCTCGGTGCACTTCAATAGCGGACTACGATCAGGGCAATTCTAGAGTTGCGGACCGGGATCAGTGACAGGGACCTTTACACCCTGAGAGCAATCTTTTCTTCTCCACTTAACGCTCCCTTCATTCTCTTGCTCCCCTTTTTTACCAAACTTTTTCCTTGATACTTTTTCCAGGCTTAGGATTGGTAGCAATTGTTACTTATCTACTTCTACTATACAACTTTATTTTCTTTATGCTGGCATGTTAAAATTTTTCTTGGAAATATGTATTGGTAATAATTCTGAGTTTTATATTATTATTATTATTATATAAATATTAAGTCAAGTCAAGTGAAATAAGTACTAAGATTGGCAACATACTTCCCTCATGTTTCTATAATATTCATTTCACTTTATTTTATAATCCTGTTATACAATCCTATTGACTACATTGACTACATTCTAAAGCTATAAATGAGCAAATACAGTAGCATAGAAATTAGCACAAAAAGACACTGCCAATTGTCGTGATTTTCCGCACCGAAGTAGCCATTTTGTACCTAATGAGAAAATCTCCCCCCCCCCCCCCACTTCACTATGGTCTGGAGCTCGTCACACGGATGGGAGAATTGAGATCGGGATGCAACTACCCAGATCTAAAGTAACCGCGGTCTTTAATTTGAGGGCTTTCTGACCAGAGTCCGCTACTCAAGTGTAGCCATATTTCTGCTAAGGTTCCTTTTCCACCATGCATATTCTGTTTACGATTTCGAAAAATTGTACATAACTTTTTACTTGCCTTTACTTGTGCACATTGTTTTAATTTTTCTGAATCCTTTTTTGACTTCAGAATTTTGATTTTAGAGCTGTACAGGAAAATTTAATTAACACATAACATTTTTAGCATTATATAAAATTTCTAACCTCTTTCAATAGTGACATTCATCGAAATTTTCTGTTTTTTCATGATAATTAGATCCGTTTTTAACAATAAGATAAAAGTTCACACTGTAAAAAAAATCTGTTGAATTTTATATCGCTGGGCGATGTAAATAAAAGGCATAGCAATAAATAGCTTTTTTTGCACCCTGTGCGAGTTGGCAATTTTGCCCCCCCCCCCAAGAAAAAAACGCCGCATGCTGATATTTAAAAAATTCCTAGGTTGAATGTTCTTTAAATTCTCTTGGGGAATTCTGCGCAAGAAAATACGAACCCAAAAACTAAACTTTAACAATTCTCAAGAGCGATAGAATTTTTTGGGCAGTAAAAAAACTTGCTGTTCGCTAGACCATGACTTAAAGGCCTAGATTATTAACAAAACGTACTTATACAAATTAAATAAATGTGAACTGAAATAATTCTTTAGTAAATAAAGGAACTACATACGTCTTCCAAAATTAAGACAATTTAAACTAAATTGTAAAAAAAAATAATTCAGAAAATATTCCAATCTTAACTTTTCGTGCCTTCTGTGACGCGAAAGTATCAATGATATAATCATAATTAAGTTGTTTTGCAATTGAATTTTCTATGAACAAGATGCCCAAATTCGTCAATCTCACTTGCCCCATACACAAACTTAAGTATATTTTGATCAGTTTTAGTTTGCTGAAACTTCCTTCACAAGAAGCTACAGTCACAGGTAATGTGAGAAAACTTCTCACGGCTATATCTACGTTTTGAAAAGTTTCCGCCAAGGAATATCCACGAAGTGCCTGAAGTAAGTCCAACTAGGAATGCCGATTCTGTCCTTGTTTTTTGAATCCCAAATAAGTAGCGAAAATATTTAGATTCCAATCCCTTTCAAAGCCAATTTGAGCTGTCAAACGTAACCTGAAATAATGTAAAACACTATTTTCGTTTAATGCATTAGAAGACGCTTCAAAAGCATAAAATTGACCAAATCTAGTAGAATTGTGCATAACAATACATCACTTCATCATAAAACTCTAGCTTTATTTAAATGTGATCAATTAAAAAAATATAAAATAATGATAAAAAAATTTATAAATTTAAAAATAAAACAGAACAAAAGCTCAGTTGGAGGAGTTATCAGAAGTCAAGAGAGAGCTTGCCTCCCGTCTGGAAATGGGAGAAGTAGATCTCGCGGTGAAGTATCGTCAAGGGATTCCAGCTGTTATAAAGGTGAAAGAGCATACGAACATAACGTCGCCAAACGTCACTTTAAGCAAGTAAGATCACGTGTCTCTCCTACCACTATCAACCCCCCTTCTGCCAACGCACGCAAGACGACCGGCACCTGTAACTCTTCGATCACAGTCTACTACCAGAACGTCAGGGGCGTACGTACTAAATTAAATTTATTGCGTCAAGCTATTCCGTTGAGTTCTTACAATGTAATAATTTTTTCTGAGACATGGCTTCATGCTAATATTGATAATGTTGAGTTGGGTTTCCTAGGCTACGATATCTTTAGGTGTGATAGAAGCGTTCTGACTAGCGATAATGCACGGGGTGGTGGGGTCTTAATTGCTTCCGAATACTGCCTAGGGGGTGTCGGAATTACCACTAATGTCAATACGGTTGAACATGTGTTCATGAGATTCTTTATCAACTCTGAAACCCACATAATTGGCGCTTTTTATATTCCTCCAAATGCTAACTTACAAAGTTATATTGACTTTAGTACTATATGTGAGGAGGTTCTATACTCATTTCCTGGTTCAACCGTCTATATTTTTGGTGATTTCAACATGCACTATGCAATGTGGAACTTTAACTGCGAACAGGGTCTCAACTGCTGTCCGAAACCCGGGTCGTCACAGCTGTGTGTTGGCATCTTGTCCACTGTATCCGATGTCCTTGATTTTTTAAATCTTTCGCAATTGAACAACAACTGTAATGTGCACGGGGCTCTGTTAGACTTATTATTTACCAACAATATTCTTGACACCTTATATGTAGCAGTGGATCCACTATTACCCATAGATAACTATCACCCTCCCCTCACACTTGATCTTAGAGGGGCCCTCGAAGCTACTGATTCAAACCACCTCACACCTAACTTTGTCCGATATAATTTTAAAAAAGCGAACACTGCTGCAATTAGTCACTTTATTAATGAAGTTGACTGGGATTACCTCCTTGCTTCATCTTCTGTAGATGAGGGTATAGACACTCTGTATACTTATATTTTTACTGCAATTAATTATTTCGTACCCACAATAATTGTTAAACCCTCCTCCTATCCCCCTTGGTTCGACAGTAATTTAAAACATTGTATTATTGCCAAGAAAATAGCTCATGCTAATTATAAACAATCTCGCAACCTGAGCGATTACCAACAATTTTCAAATCTTCGAACGCAATGTAAGAAGCTTTCGGATACTTGTTATAAATCCTTTCTTGCGAATACCGAAAATGCCATCATATCTAATCCCAAATCTTTTTGGAATTACATATATGCTATTAGAAATGATAATAACTTGCCTAACGAAATGTTTTTTAACAACGAGCACGCATACACTAGTGAGGGTATAGCTGAACTTTTTTCCAGACATTTTAAGTCCGTTTATAAAGAACCGATCTCTAGCGATGTCCATTTTAAGCAAACTGATGTTATAGACCTCTCCAATTTAAAAATCAGTAGGAATGAAATTTTGTGCAAGCTTTCGAAATTAGATCAGAATAAAGGGGCCGGACCTGATGGTATACCCCCCTCTCTTCTGAAGTCGTGTCGCTCCGCGTTTATTACTCCATTACACCTAATTTTCAACTTGTCAGTTTCGAAGGGTTACTTCCCTCAAGAGTGGAAGAAGGGTATAGTTGTTCCCATCTTTAAATCAGGTAACTGTAAGGATGTTAAAAACTATAGACCGATAACTATACTCAATTCCATGGCTAAAGTTTTTGAGAGTATTATTTTTGACCATCTTTACCTTGCTTCCAGTAATACCATTATAGAGGAGCAGCACGGCTTCATGAGAAAGAAATCTACGGTAACTAATCTTTGTATTTACACGCATTACTTATCACAGAAGCTTGAATTGGGCTCTCAAGTCGACGCAGTATATACTGATTTTTCTAAGGCGTTTGACACAGTTGACCACGGCATTCTAGTGGCTAAGCTCAGAGCTCTTGGGATTACTTCTAACTTACTCTCATGGCTTTCTAGCTATTTGGATGGTAGATTTCAATCGGTACGTCTTAATGGGAAATTTTCTGAAATGTTTCTCGCCTCATCTGGTGTGCCACAAGGCTCGCATCTGGGACCTCTCTTGTTCCTCCTTCACGTTAACGACATCGGCACATTTAATAAATTATGCTTCTTTTTGCTTTTCGCTGATGACCTCAAATTATATAAAGAAATAAACTCCCATCTAGATTGTATCGACCTACAGGACGACCTTGATCGGTTGCAAGATTGGTGCACTCTAAATGGGATGCAGCTTAATATTAAAAAATGTGTAGTCATATCATTTTCTAGGAGAAAACACTTTCCTAAGTACAACTATCTCATCGGGGGGGAGGTGCTGGACAGGGTCACACGTGTGCGTGACATTGGGGTATACCTTGACGAGACATTATCTTTTGATGATCAGATTTCTGCCGCTGCAAACAAATTCCTTAGATCTCTGGGTTTCGTCACTAGAAATGCTTCTCAACTCAGAAACCCACTTGCGCTTAAGGTTCTTTACTTCTCGCTAGTAAGACCACTTATAGAATATGCATCAGTCATCTGGTCTCCGCAATATGCCGTTCATAAGATCAGACTCGAACGCATTCAGAACCGATTCCTTCGTTTCGCGGCTAGACAGCTGGGCATGGCCATGAACAGACGCGATCACGATTATGACGGGATCAGAACGCTACTTAATATCCCGAAAATTTGTTCTAGATTCCTCTTTGCTGATTTACGATTCCTGCACAATATCTTAAACAATTCTATTAACTGTCCTACTTTACTTTCCGAAATTAAATTGAATGCACCTGTAAAATCTCTTCGATCAAAAACACTTTTCCATGTACCTCATCATCGCACAAACTATGGAGCGAATTCGGCATTGTCTAGGATATGTCAAGAAGCGAATAATATAAATAAAAAGTTCAACAATAATATTGATTTTTTCGACACTACTGCGACTGATTTCAACCACCTGTTGCGCAATTCAACCAGTAATCGCGGCCATTATGCTCGTACAGCTGATCTAGATTTAAGTTTGCTTTTCAGTTAGTTTATAAGTTGATTTGTAATAAAGGGCTCTGCCCGTGCACTGTTCTAAATAAATTTAGTTTTCATTACAGCTACCTGTATAGCAATCATTCTTGAAAACGAAAGACTGTAAATAAGAACAGTGAAATGTGCATATTTAAACGAGATTAAAAATGTTCTACTTCATGGTCAATTTGGGGTATACAAAAGTATTCAGAAAAATATTGTCGCCACTGGGTACAGAAAGGGATTCAGTTTAAGGGATAGCGTCTACTGCAATGGGGATTCAAAACGCGAGGACAAAAACGGTATCGAAAAGGATTAAATAATTGTCACGTCACCATTGATCAGGAAATTTCCGAATACTTTTCAATACAAGCCTTCTTACCGGGTTGATATGAGATTCAATATGTGATTCTAATTCGGGATTGTAATTCGCTATCAAGTTAATAGCGCTTAAAAATATTCCTCAACTCTGTTAACCAATTCTTTCATGAGTTCCCCTTAGAGCTAAATTATTCTCAGCGCAAAAAAGAATGACACTAATGTGTACCCTTAGAATCTGCCGCCATTTTTCCTTTTCTTGATCAATTGTAATTTCAAGAGACGCATCAATGGATGATTTTAACTTCAAATTTTTTTCCAGTGGTTTCCATTTAATACAATTTTTATGGTGTAGTGATGAGTTACAATGCTCAGCAATCCTTGGATTTAAATGTCGCCAGTCGTGAAAACCTTGTTCTGGATTGACAAGTGACGATACACTGGGGTTTTTAAATAGGATTATACTGAACAGAATACAAGCGAAAGGAAATATTGCTCTCCTTTTCTTTTACTATAGATCAACCAGCTTCCGCCCAAAAACTGTCCGTTGACTTATTTCCGTGTGAACCATTCTTTAGAAAATTTTCAATTTCCAGTGGTTTCAGATAGAAAAAAATCCGATTCTTTGCCTTGGCCGGGGCCATGTTCTACAAGAAAACTACGAATTGAGTGAGTCATTAGAAACCATGATTTTGGATCATTTCGGTTGAGAGTGGCGGTCTTTTTCTCTGGATCTGTATTGCAAAGATTCTTTCAATTCAATACTTTGATCTTGAGGACTAGCTTCGGCTGTATCCTGCGGTGATGATGCGATTGTGATTTGGAAGGTACTTGAAATATTTCGTCTGCAGCTACATCTCAGTCATATCTTTTTGAATCGTCTCCAGCATTATTATCCTGCTTAAAATGACGGATAGGATCCGATAGAGTCAGATACAAAACCGGATGAAGGTGCGGATAGCCCACGTCGGATTTTATTCCGTCTCTATCTGGATCTCTTTCGGTTCGTGAAATCTTAAACGGAAAACTATCGACTCTATCCGGATTTTAATCCGGAGGACATATGGAAAATAGAATTTTATCTGGCCCTATCCGGAACTTTGTCGGAACTTAAGTCACAAGAATCTTTTCATCGAGGAAATCCTATGCGGTCCTATCTGGAACTATATCGGAACGTACATTAGAAGACTGTTTTCGTTTTGGTCTAAAAACGGTTTCCTATCTGGATCTATCCGGCTTTAAAGCGAACATCGGAAACAGAAAACTGAATTATTTTCCCAACGGAATCTTATGCGGCCCTATCTGGAACTATCTCGGAGCTTACATTAGAAGACTGTTTTCGTTCAAGTCCAAAAACGATTGCCTATCTGGATCTATCCGCCTTTGAAGCGAACATCGGAAACAGAAAACTGAATTATTTTCCCAACGGAATCTTATACGGCTCTATCTGGAACTATGTCGGAACTTACATTAGAAGACTGTTTTCGTTCAAGTCCGAAAACGGTGGCCTATCTGGATCTATCCGGCTTTGAAGCGAACATCGGAAACAGAAAACTGAATTATTTGCCCGACGGAATCTTATGCGGCCTTATCTGGAAGTATGTCGGAACTTACATTAGAAGACTGTTTTCGTTTAAGTCTAAAAACGGTTTTCTATCTGGATCAATCCGGCTTTAAAGCGAACATCAAAAACAGGAAACTGAATTATTTGGCCAACGGAATCTTATGCGGCCCTATCTGAAACTATGCCGGAACTTATATAAGAAGACTGTTTTCGTTCAAGTCCGAAAACCATTGCCTATCTGGATATATCCGGCTTTGAAGCGAACATCGGAAACAGAAAACTGAATTATTTTCCCGACGGAATCTTATGCGGCCCTATCTGGAAGTATGTCGGAACTTACATTAGAAGACTGTTTTCGATTGAGTCTGAAAACTGTTTTCTATCTGGATCTATCTGGCTTTAAAGTGAACATCGGAAACAGAAAACTGAATTATTTGCCCAACGGAATCTTATGCGGCCCTATCTGGAACTATCTCGGAACTTACATTAGAAGACTGTTTTCGTTCAAGTCCGAGAACGATTGCCTATCTGGATCTATCCGGCTTTGAAGCAAACATCGGAAACAGAAAACTGAATTATTTGATCGACGGAATTTTATGCGGCCCTATCTGGAGTATGTCGGAACTCACATTAGAAGACTGTTTTTGGTTGTCTAAAAACGGTTTTCTATCTGGATCTATCCGGCTTTAAAGCGAAC
>CAKNYM010044872.1:0-22218 GCA_932195095.1 Andricus curvator | reverse complement strand
GTTTTCGTTCAAGTCCGAAAACGATTGTCTATCTGGATCTATCCGGCCTTAAAGCGAACATCGGAAACAGCAAACTGAATTATTTGCTCGACGGAATCTTATGCGGCCCTATCTGGAACTATGTCGGAACTTACATTAGAAGACTGTTTTTGGTTGTCTAAAAACGGTTTTCTATCTGGATCTATCCGGCTTTAAAGAAAACATCGGAAACAGAAAACTGAATTATTTGCTTGACGGAATCTTATGTGGCCCTATCAGGAACTATGCCGGAACTTACATAAGAAGACTGTTTTGGTTCAAGTCCGAAAACGATTGCCTATCTGGATCTATCCGGCTTTGAAACGAACATCGGAAACAGAAGACTGAATTATTTTCTCGACGGAATCTTATGCGGCCCTATCTGGAACTATATCGGAACTTACATTAGAAGACTGTTTTCGATTGAGTCTAAAAACGGTTTTCTATCTGGATCTATCCGGCTTTAAAGCGAACATCGGAAACAGAAAACTGAATTACTTGCTCGACGGAATCTTATGCGGCCCTATCTGGAACCTATGTTTGTAATCTATTATACTATTTATTATATTATATAATGTGCACTCTTATATTTGATAAAAATGTATAAATGATTACTGGCTTTTAGCAAAATTTTATAAAAACTTTATTATTTAAAATTTTTCATTTTTAAGACTTCTAATTTCAGCTAGCCTTCGATTTGATGTTCAAGTTCAAGTTTTAAGTTAGAATATTAATTTCAGGTTCAAGTATTTTTTATCTGGAACAATTTTTTTAACCGAAATGTTCCAATAAATTATTTGTAGTAGCTGCTTTTGTTTTTACTTCCAAATTTTTACTAAATAAGATTAGTATAACTATAATCATTAGATTATTAATTATGCTGGAAAATTGTACTAAAATTTAAATATTTTTTACTTATAATACATATACATACATACATTGATTAGCAGTTCGAACTCGAAAGTTCATTGCCTCACTACCCGATTCGGGTAGTGTTTCTAGGTGGATATTTACTACCAATGTGGGCCCACCACACCCACGACGGGTGTGAATTATTCACTTATAATACATATAAAGGAATAAATCCTTTAAATTGTGGAGCTTTAAAATTTGAACATAAATCACAAATTAAATGAATACATATTTAAATTAAACATTTAACTATTAAAATTTAAATTAATTAAATTTAAATATTATTATTACGCATTTTTGAATCCAAATATTCATATAAATTGTGTAAAACGAAACAATATTCCTACGTTAGCCCTGGCTTTTCAGCGAAAAAGCTTGGCTGAGATTTTCTCGACAAAATCCAAGCGATACATTAGCGTAATTAGCTAGAGCGTGCGGTTTAGATTTAGGTTGTTTAGGTAGGGTTCGAATCCCCAGCGGGTGCGATTTTTCACAGCGTTGTGCGTGCGATTATGTTTGTAAGTGACGGTGCGTTAAATTGCGTAATTTCAAAAATAAATTAAGTGCAGTTTTCCCATCTTTAAAAAAGGCGATAATACGAACTGTAACAATTATCGGGGAATGTCACTTGTGCCTTCGTGCTATAAGACCCTGTCCAATGTAATCTTAAGTAGACTAGCTCCTTTTGCCGAGGAAATCATTGGGAATTACCAGTGTGGATTCCGCCGAAACCGATCTACAAGCGATCAAATGTTTACAATTAGATACCTGTTAGAAAAGAAATGGGAATTTAATGAAGCAGTATATCACCTATTTATCGATTTCAAAGAAGCTTACGACTCTATTATACGCGCACGAATGTACTGGATCCTAGAGTTCTTGGGAGTAAGCGGAAGTTTATCTGAAGAGTTTCCGATCCGGGATGGCCTGAAACAGGGCGATGCACTTTCGTGCGCCCTTTTCAACTTAGTTTTAGAATACGTGGGCAGACAAGTACAAGCGAATCCGACTGGTGCTACCCTCAATGGGATAATACAAATTCTTGAGTATGCGGATGATCTCGACTTACTAGGGGATGATAAAGAAACCGCAGCTATAAAATGCAGAAATCTTGATCACAAAAGCCAAAGATTGGAAGTTAGCGAATCGAAGACAAAATATATGACCGTCGTCAGATCCGAACAAAGTAATGTAGGCGGGGACCTAATGGCCGGAAATATGAAATTCTGAAGGGTTAACGAGTATAAATACCTCGGGTCTATTATAACTAGCGAAAATAACATTAAAACGGAAATCAACGCGCGGCTGCACGCTGGCAATGGGTGCCATTATGCAGCAAACACGCTACTAAAATCGCGATCGCTATCTAGAAACATCAAAGTAAGAATTTACAAAACGATAATAATGCCGGTCGTCATGTACGAGTATGAAACGTGGGCGCTGACGAAGGGAGAGGAGAATAGGTTTTGGGTTTTCGAAAATAAAGTACTTAGAAAAATGTATGGTTAAAACAGGGACGAAGAGACTGGTGAATGGAGAAAACTGCATAATGATGAGCTGCATGTTCTCTACGGGTCAGCAAATATTAATAGAGTAATGAAAGCGCGCAAATTAAGATGGGCGGTGCATGTAGCAAGAATGGGCAATGAAAGAACAGTGGCGCAAGTTTTAAGAGGGAAACCGACTGGTAAGAGACCTCTAGGCAGACCGAGAAACAGACGGGAGAAAAATGTAAGGGATGATCTAAAAGAACTAGGACATGATTACTTAAACTAGATGGAGGATGCACAGGATAGAGATGCGTGGCGGTTTCGGGTAGATGAGGCTATGAACTTTCGAGTTCGAATTGCTAATCGATAATAATATTATATATAAAACAGTTTTTTGTTGTAAATTTATTTATCTGTTTCGAGATGCTGTAATGGATAGGGCAATATGCACAGCGCAAATATTCCGCATAGAGCTGGATAAAGAAACAGATAGGCCAAATAAAATGGGGCTGGAAACCGAAAATATTTCTTATACAACCAAATAAAAAACCAGATAGAAAGAATTGTATACACCGACCAAGTTCCGCATAGAGCCAGATTTAAAACCAGACACAAATACCGTATTAGTATCCGGATAGAATCAGATAAAAACCGTATAGGGTTTTACTGGACACCGAAAATATTTTGCATATAACCGGATAAAAAACGAGATAGAAAAAATTGTATACACCGACTAAGTTCCGTATAGAACCGTATTAACAGTTGCACACAAAAACCGTATAAGTATCCGGATAGAATCCGATGAAAACCGTATAGGGCTTTACTGGACACCGAAAATATTTCGTACACAACCCGATAAAAAACCAGATAGAAAATATTGTATACACCGACCAAGTTCCGCATAGAACCAGATTTAAAACCAGACACAAATACCGTATAAAAATCCGGATAGATGCGAAGAAATTCCGAATCCTATCCGTCTCTATCAGATCCTATCTGTCATTTTAAGCAGGGTAGATTGAGGCTGCACAGTCTAGTCCGTGTTTGCCCAGCTAAGCAAAGCTTTTGACGTTTTCTTGTCATCGCTTCCTTTGGATCGTTTTCTTTTCCGGAACTCAGCACCAAATGTTCTTTTAGAAGGCACTGTTGAAAAGTGCTCAGCAATTCAGGATATTTAAACAATTGAAATTGCAATTAAAAAAATAAAATTCTGCTTCCGAGCTAACGTACTGATTAATCGATACCAAAAAAGTTTTATTGAAAAGATGCTTCCAGTTATGAGAAAGTATTGTCCGAAAGTGATCTTGTCGGGTTGACACTTTTTTTTACCCTGTTCCAGTCGAATTGAGACAGTGATAAGAAATGAAATACTAAATAAAAAAATAAACGGATGATCCACCCCCGAGATAATAAGTCGTTAAATACAGGAAGAAAAACTTTGATAAAAAGAACCATTCAGTTCCGAGAAAATTAGGTTTTAGTTTTGAGGTTAGAATTTCATAGGTTCGAAAAAGCCTCTTAAAATAGTGACAAAAATTATAATTTTCATTTTTTTTTTTGCTGACACGTACCCGAGATGTTGAGTTTATGAACATGGACAAAGAAATTTTTATCGAAAAAAGTTATTCGGTTCCGAAAAAATCAATTTTCAATGCGACAGAAGCACAGTGTGACAGAAGATTTTTCACTTTTAGGAAATATACGCCTTTCGCGAATAAAATAAAAAATATTTTAATCACAAGAGAGGCCTAGGGCGCGCACATGTTGGATCTCGCGCTTCGCGCTCTATTAGGTATTCATCTCACGCTTCGCGCTCTATTAGGTATTCATCTCGCGCTTCGCGCTCGGTAATGTATTGCGCGCTTCGCGGGCTAATACTGTTTTAGTAAGCTTCATCGTTATGACCTGCTTTTGGTTTAATTATATCAGTTTTACATAAAAAGAAGAACTAATTTACTTAAGGTTCTATCGATCTTGAGGAACACATTCTCATCAAGACACTCGCGCTTCGCGCTCAATATTTGGTTTAAACATGATGTAAACCTCGCGCTCCACGCTCGTTTCCGTTCATCGTACAATAGAAACCCACAAGTTTCAGCGCGCCTATGGCACGCGATTTGGTCGTTGCGCTTCGCAACGACCATTTGTTATGTTCTATGTTCTTCAGATAAAAATAACTAAATTTGTATTTGATTTAAAATGAAGAAGGAAATTCCTTTACTTCAGCGTATATTTCCGTATCTTTCTAATAAATCATACAATCAGAAAAAGGGAGAAAAAAAAGTATCTAAGTCGTTTTTGGAACATATATATGATAAATTTTTAAATGATTATTGAAAAATGGACATTTGAAAAAAACCGGGGGGGTCAAATTTTACACAAATCTAATACCTTCTCTGAATGAGAATGTAAAAATAGAATAAATTGTTCCAATTTTAAAGTACCATGAGCATTAATTATTATTATACCATTAAGCCATTTCCCTTTCGGGGTAGGCGTGACTTGCTCGGCTGGAAAATAGTAATGTGGGGAAGGAGGTATAGATTTTTTAGATTGATCTAGAATTTTCGTGATATTTATTTACATAACACGTTTGTTCCGCAACACTGCTCCAAACCCGGTTTCTGATCAATCTCTCTAGCAATCACCCCAAGTGAAGAGCCTCACAAGGTTGTTATGCGAGGGTCCCCACTCGGGCCCGTTAGTATCCAAGGTCTTTTTTTTCAGGCGTCATTCACTCTACTCACATTCTTTTTATAAACTATTTTTCGCCACACTCTTCTGTCCTGGCATACTTCTCTAGTTTCCTTCACTTCCATGCAAGCTCTCCTGTTTCTATGGCTTCTTATATCTTCTCGGATTAAGGTCTCATTCACACATTCTAAACATTCTCTCCGCGGTCTGCCTCTGGGCATACTGCCATTTACTTTACCTTTATATACTTGTTTCGTTAGTTGTTTATCTTTCATTCTTTCAACATGTCCGAACCATCTTAACTGATTTCTTTCGCATGTGTCAACTATTGTCTCTTTTGCACCACATTCTTTGAGGATTTTTTCGTTTCTCACTTTGTCCATCAGTGTTTTCCCGTAAATTGTGCGCAGAGGTTTCATGCCAATCGCGTTAATTTTACTCCTATCCATTTCTTGACAAGTCCATATTTCGCTACGGTATAACACGGTCGATACAAATATAGAATTATGTATTGTCATTTTAGCTTTTTTTGCTATATTTTTACTTCTGAGAATGGACCCTGCTCTACCGATAACCTTCTGACCCTCGTTTATGCGCCTATCTAACTCCCCATATATCTTCCCGTCACTAGTGAAGAGGCTACCTAGATATATGTACTTATCAACTTGTTCTAATCTCTCATCATTTAGGACAATGTTGCACATTGTTTTATCACCTTTTCCTTCAAACACTATGATTTTTGTTTTATTTACGCTAATTTTGAGTCCAATGTTCTTCATGCTTGTATTTAGTTTGCTCCACATACTTTGCAGCTGCATTCTTGCATTCTTTGCATCTGCGAAAGCTAACCCACATACCTTCACTGCCTCGAGATCTACACCTTCTTCGTCGAAGAGGGCCATTCTTAGACACTTTTCCATAAATATGATGCCTTGTATAATATCGAACCAGTCACTCAGTTTCCCATTAACCCTTACACTCGCTTTACTACCTGCATATTTTGTTCTTATTGCTTGTAGGAGCAATCCATTGACTCCGTACTCTTTGAGGACTTCCCAAAGTTTACTTCCATCCACCTTGTCAAATGCTTTTTCTAGATCAACAAACGCATAAAAAACTTTCTTTCCTACTTTTAATTTTTTGTCTGTGATCAGTCTTAAGCTAAATATTTGATCCGTACATGATCTTCCTGGTATAAATCCACTTTGGACTTCCCATATAATTTCTTCTGTTATTTTCATTACCCTGCGGATAAGTATTTTTGAGTATATTTTACTTACGGTACTTAATAAGCTGATTGCTCTGTAATTATTGCAGTTGCTTTTATCTCCCTTTCTTTTGTATATTGGTACGATAATGGCTTTTCTCCACTCGTCTGGGACTTCCCCCATCTCGATACATAAATTTATCAATTCGCACAGCCTGTGAGGTATGTACTCGCCACCGTATTTAAGCATTTCAGCACAAATGCTGTCTACACCAGCAGCCTTACCGTTTTTTAAGTTCTTAATTATATCTCTAAATTCAGTGTCACAGACTTTCTCAATAGGGTTTTCTGATGCATTATGTTCTATGTCGCAGTTCTGTTGTCCTATAACTTCACCTCCTAATAATTATTTTAATAAGTCTTTCAAAGCGTCTCCTATCCCGTCTGTATCATATAGCATTTCACCTTTGCTGTTTCCCATGCTGACAAATTGTGTACTTTTACGTCCCTCCATCTTTTTAAATATTAGTTTCTTGCTTCCTTCAAAGTCGTTTTGTATTTTTTTCTCTTCTTCTGTTCTGATTTTATCTTTACTTTCCTTGACTAGTCGCTTAGCTTTCTTTTTTTTGTGTCTGTAATCATTTTTGAGCTTATTTCTCTCCTCATGGCTAAGACCTGTGATGTTCAACGTTCTCTCGTACACTTCTTTCTTTTCTTGTTGTGCTGCCTCAATTTCATCATTCAACCATGCATCACCAGACTTTCTTCCTACAACCGCCGTACTACACACTTCAGTCGCAGTTTTAACAATGATATCCCGTAGCATAGTCCATGCGCCTTCTATATCATTATAGCTTATAAGCGCTTCCCAAGTTGCCCTATCTATGCGTTCGTTTAACTTATTCTGAAAATCTATCCGCACTTCCGGTTTCTGTAAATTTTCAATCTCGATTCGCATTTATTTTGTTTGCTTGGTTCTCTTTCTTCTCCATCCACGCCCTAAGTTTATTTTGGAGACTAAAAGGTAATGGTCAGTATTGCATTCAGAGCCCCTCATGACTCTTGTATCTTTTACTAGTTCTCTTAGTCTTTCATCTGCAATAAAGAAGTCAATTATACTGTGGCTATTTCCTTTACGCCAGGTGTACATGTGGATCATTGTATGTCTAAACCAAGTATTTGTAATAAATAGGCCCTTTTCTGAGCATAAGCTAACTAATTTTTCCGTGTCACAATTTTTTCTTCTTGGATACCCAGACTTACCTAGCACGCTTTCTGTATCTGTACCCTGACGTTGGACGCCGACCCATCCGTTCATATCTCCTAGCAGAATGATTCTTTCACCATGATCGCAAGTACTTATTGTATCATTTAAAGTGTCCCAGAAGGTGTCTTTGACTTCTCTCGGATCACTATCACCTGGGAAGTAGCACGCTATGATAAATAATCTTCTGATTCCTACCTTCATTCTAACCCATAGCAATCTGGGCGATACATATCCTTGATCTTTGAGATGCTCCCGAGTAAAAATTCTTTGACTTGGTTTCGACTTGAATTGCCCCCAATCAAGACATGCTGAAGTCGAAAAGTTCGACTCCAGCATGTCTCCTTATTGAGACGGAGCCAGACTTCAATTTATGTCTTGGAGACAAGTTTCTATGTCTTGAAGACATATAGTTATATCTTGAGTCGAGTTTTTATGACTTCAAGTCGAGCGGTTTATAACTTCGAGTATATACCTGCCCTGAAAGAAGGGTCATTCTGACTGTCATAAAATCTAATATTTGTTAATAATTAAACAATTTTGTATATTGGGGTTGGGGAATCGTCGCGACGCCCTTTTGCGTTAGGTAGTTGGTCACCTTGGAGCAGGTGTGAAATTGTAAATTGCATCACGACAATGCACCCAGCCACAACTGCTCCAAGGTGACCGACTACCTGACGCAAAATGGCGTCGCGACGATTCCCCAACCCCCTTACAGTCGCGACTTGGCCCCAGCAGACTTTTTTTTATTCCCAAAAATGAAATCCTCCCTCAAAGGACACCACCATGGGACCTCAAGTTCCGTCGAAGAAGCTTGCACGCGTACCCTTGAAGACCTTCCGGAATCCGCCTACGAGGGAGCCTTCGAGTCGTGGAAAAGCTGCTGGCAAAAGTGTGTCGACGCTCAAGGGATGCACTTTGGAGAATTTTAAGGTTTTCTAGCAATATCTATATTAAATATATTTTTCCGTAACTTTTCCCGATATTTTTTATGCAAACCCTGTATATATATATGTGTATATATATATATATATATATATATATATATATATGACCACCCATCTCACGGTTGTGAGACGTGGCCATAGGTTGCTCTTAGTGGGACCCTGCGGTGGTTGTTTAACTTTTTTTTCAAATTATATATATATATATATATATATCGGTTTCGGTTTCGATTCCTCTGGAATAGAACCGAAGGGCCTATGACAAAGCCACCGAACGCGTCCTCGGGTTGCGGATAGAGGGTCCCTGTACCAAGGGTTTCTGCTGAATATGGTTACAATAATTAATAAGCAGTCGCGGACAATTGTCCACGGATGGTCCAGGGATGGAATAACTCCTAAGCGGAGGCGTAACAACCGTGCCGAAAGCTGAATGGCACCTGGGTTAGGTGTCTCAAACGGTGACTCTGGGATACCGGGCGACCTCTCAGAGTATGCAGCCTTATCCTTGCACGCGGGGCTCTACAAGGACGGACTAACCCTTTCCCTAGCTTCTCGTGGGAACAACAATGAAACCACCAAAACACCAAAATGTTGTAGATGCGGTTCAAGACAATCGAACGCGCAGAGCACCCGACAATGGGTCGGCAAACAATGCCGATCAACCTAGAGTTCGGGGTGCTGAAAATAATTTAGATGGAAACACGACGACGAACCGGCGAAACGCCCACATTGAGTGGACGGATCGACTCAGGGATGACGTGCTAGACTGCTACGATGCCAGCATTATCCCTGTTCGCGGAGGCTTTATGGCGCGTATGCACACTCTGTGGTGCCAGAAACACCCAGAGCTTAAGCACGTTTCACATCAGTCTTTGCGAAATCAAGCCGACTACCTCCGGAAAAATGGATATGTACGCGGAGCGCTTCCCCAACCGCTGCTTTATGAAGCTGCAGACGAAGATGAGGAAGCGACATTGAGACCAACCGCAGAAAGCAGGCACCTTCTGAGAGATGATCGCAATTTCATTACTAGAAGGAACATTAACATGCAAGTTCCTCCTAAGCCCCAAGATCTGGCTGAAATGGATGCCTTCCTTCGTGGAGATATCTCGCAAGAGTCCGACCTCTGGACCATCAATTGCTCAGTTTATGATGCTGCGAGAACTTTAGCTGATTCAAATCGAAGGCTGAAACCAACGATGGATCAAAAGACCAAAAGACGCTTGCATCAACTGAACAAGAAGATTGGATGGGCAAGACAGAATGCGTCCCGTGTTCAATGTGTGATTGACTACATAACATCTGGTAGACCGTTTACGGAAAAGGTTCGAAAGTTCGCCCAAGAACTAAGGATCTTGAATCACACACTAAACAAGTCAAGGCTACTGACAATCAAGCAGCATATTGTTGACAAAATACGGCTGTTATCTGTCGCAAGGAGGAGAATACAGAAGAGGGAGAGATGGATCAGGGAGAATCAACAGTTTCTCGCTGACCCATCGCGCCTCTTCAGCGATCTACCTTTTTCTGTAAAAAATCCACCCAAGCCCAAGGAGGTAGAGACTTTTTGGAGAGAGGTGTACAAGATCCCGAAAACACTAGAGTTGAAAGAAGATACTGAAAATATCATCCGCTTCAAGGAGTTTTGTGACAACCTCATAAAATCTGAGGAGGAATGTCCATCAATCACTGCCGAAGAGGTGAAAAAAGCACTTAGAGGCACGAAGAACTTTTCCGCTGCTGGACCAGATTGTATCAAGAACTTTTGGTGGAAGAAGTTTACTTTTACACACCAACATTTGGCCCGCATATTCACCTCATATTTAAAGTCGGAGACGCCCATTCCGCAGTGGCTGGTGTTAGGACGCACTATACTCCTTCCAAAAAAAGGCAACTTGTCCAACCCAGAGAATTACAGGCCAATAACTTGTTGGAACACGCTGTATAAGATCTTTACAGCTGTCCTCAACAACAGGATTGTTCGACGAATTGAGCCTGTATGGCGAGAGATGTACGAACAGCGTGGCTCGAAAAAAGGTGTAGCAGGCTGTCGAGAGAATCTGCTGATTGACAGGTGTGTCTGTAAAGACGCTGCAGCCCATCAGCGCGTCCTGTCAATGGCCTGGATTGACTACCGGAAAGCTTTCGATTCAACCTCTCATAGACTTATCATCTGTCTGTTGGAAAGCTTGAAGGTACATTCACACATAGTGAGATGCATAGAGAGATTGATGCCTCTTTGGAAAACTAGAATTACTATCTCATCTAGAAATTATCGTGTGACAACGAACAACGTCACCTTCCAGAGAGGCGTCTTTCAAGGTGATACCATGAGCCCTTTGCTTTTTTGCATCACACTTTTGCCTCTATCTCTCGCACTACGAAATTCTCCTGGATACCTCTGTGGCAACACTAATCAGCGCGAGCATAAGGTCACTCATGTATTTTATATGGATGACCTGAAGATCTATGCCTCTGGTAGAAGCAAACTTCAAACTGCTATAAATATTGTCAAGAACTACACAGGAGAGATTGGGATGGACTTTGGCTTGGACAAGTGTGCCAAAATTTATCTGAAGAAAGGAAAGATTACTGGCGTTCCCAAGGACCCTGAGCTTGTGGATATAAGTGTTATCAGACATCTTAATACTCGAGAGACCTATACATACCTGGGCGTGCCTCAAAACCGCATTCAGGACGTAACATCAGTGAAGGAGTCTCTCCGAAGCAGATACAAGCATCTTCTTCGACAGATTTGGTCTTCCAATCTGTCGGCGTTGAACAAAGTATCTGCGACTAACATGCTTGCCGTCCCGGTTCTACTCTACTCGTTTGGGGTAGTTCAATGGACGAAGAACGAGCTTAAGGCCCTTGATGTCATTACACGTAAGGTCATGCATATGCATAAAAGCTTGCATATCAATTCGTCAGTTCCGCGATTATATATTGCACGCCGTCAAGGTGGACGCGGACTTCTGAATCTCCAGTGTCTTCATAACCGGATAGTGCTAAGTACAGCTTACATCGTTGCGAATGGCAGAGATCCTCTCCTAAAGATGGTCAGGAACCACGAGATGATTGGCGAAGGAGCGTTCCTTTACAAAGCCGCGGAGCAAGCGGCCGAGACCCTTGGCCTGAATTTTGAAATCAGAAGTGAGGAAAGTGCATTACTTCCTCTAGATGCTTCACTTCTAAAAACCAAAGTGAAGAAAGCAGAGGTTGCAAATTTTCACCAAGAGCTACTCGACAAGAAAATGCACGGAAACTTTCACAGAAATGTAGAAAAACAGTCCTTGTCGAAGGAGCAAACTTTTATCTTTAACTTTTATCTTTTATCTTTTTATCTACCAAATCCCGACCTACCTCTAGGCACGGAGCCAAACGCCATGAGCATTAATGATAGTTATTTTATTGCTTTAATTGTTAGAAATAGTATTGAGAACATAAAAAGAATTAAATATGTTGAAAACCCACACACAAGATGAAAAAGACATTAAATAAGCAAAGTTTTTATGAAAATGTGCCCACTTATCGGGCAGATTTTTCACTGTTAATATTATTTTTTACGAATAAAACCAAAATTACGCATCCTATCAAAAAGTTACCAATCCAAAATTATTAGATCTTTTTTGAGTGCACAATTTTTGTTTACTCACCAATTGTCATATCTTTCATAGTTTACACGGAAAAAATAAGTTGTCGAAACTTTACTTGACGAGTCCCCCATTTTAGGATAGGCCACGTTTTTTTTTTAGGATCTCATCTAATTTTTATTAAAGAACCACCGACTTTATCGAAAAAGTGAAAAAAGTGAAAGAATTATTGGAACACAATCTAAGAACATCAGTTCTCGAATTTTTATTCCGCAGATTTTGACAAAGTTTTAGACGAGCATTCAATTTTTTATAAAAACTTCTCCGGATTCCAAAAGATTTGAAATACAATCACTCTACCACAGAAACGAATAACTGATTTATAAGTTGTCAAAGAATTCGTTGACTGTCTTCTACATATCTATATATGCACAATGTACAGTCACATTGGACGCTTGTGTTAACACGTATACGTGTTACTATAGTGACGCTCAGGTGAAGTGGTGTATGTATAAGTCTGAATGGAGTCGTGGTAACCAGCAATGAACAAATGAGCGCGGAGTTAAAGTTGGCTCTTTACTGGGATTTGCGGGGGATTTGCGGGGTCTAGTTGTTAGGACTAAGTTGCGGTGGATACGCCATAGACATAGGTGTTAGGTAGTTTGAATCCCGCCGCAAAATGTGAATAACAATATAATAAATATAACCGCGAAATAATTTTTAAAAATTTGGCAACACTGTTTTCTAAAAAGTCGTTAGGAGTCATAGAAAGTTTCATTGACTGGCTTCGAAGCATTAGTGTATGAGTGTTTCAACGACTCTATTCGTCTGGTCTTCACATTTTCATTGAAATTATTTTGTACTTTCTACAATTCGTTCTACTTTTTAAATATGTATCAATCAAAGTTTCTAACGACGATACTTCCAATTTATGACATACGTTTAGCCCTATCCTAGACTGGTTGACTCAGTCCTTCGAAATTTCAACAACTTATTTTTTCCGTGTAACCGTTTTTTGTGCAATATATATATATACCATTAAGCCATTTCCCTTTCAGGGTAGGCGTGACACTACCCGATTCGGGTAGTGTTTTTAGGTTGATAGCTTGTAGTAAAATAACTACAAGTGTGGGCTCACCACACCCACGATGTGCCAACAGCACTCGGTTTTCTCGAATGGTCACCCATCCAAGTACTAACCGCGCCCGACGCTGCTTAACTTCAGTGATCTGACGAGAACTGGGTTTTTCAGCGTGGTATAGCTGTTGGCTGTTGGCCACTATCCATGAGTGGAGCGTTAACCAATTACGCCACCGAGACTACAATAAATGTGAATATTCGATTTTTCAAGAAATTTCAAAAAGTCGTTATGATTATCTTGTAGGGCGTGTACAAATAAATATTTTTCTTGTCTTTACTTTTTTTCGTATCGTGCGTTATTTGGCTGAAAATGTTAATTTTCGTTTTTTCTTTCGGATTTTGAAAATGCTGTAACTCTGAAAATTTTCATTTCATCAAAAACTGTCATAAGAATAAATTGTTTGAATTTTTGAGTACTATGAACAGCCGTACATATAATTTTCAAATTTTGGAAAAAATAATCTAAAAAATTTTCAAAATACGCTCACTTTTTTAATTTGTATCCAAAATGGCTGGCTAACAAACTTGACCTTTATTTTAGTAGACTAAAAGAGTATACGAAAGGCCAATCCAATCGGTCAATTCTTTCGAAAGTTATCGAGCTCAAAGGCAGACAGATATCCATACATACATACATACATACAGAGAGACACATTCATAAAAACCTGTTTTTTGGGTTCAGGGGTTCTCAAAACGTGGACATTTGACAAAAGCCGGGGGCGGGACAAATTTTACACAAATCTAATAAATTCTCAGGATGAGAATGTAAAAATACAAATTTTCCAGTGCCATGAGCATTAATGATAGTTATTTCATTGTTTTAATCGTTAGAAATAGTATTGAGAACATAAAGAGAATTGAATATGTTGAAAACCCACACACGAGATGAAAAATACATTAAATAAGCAAAGTTTTTATGAGAATGTGCCCCCTTATCGGGCAGATTTTTTCACTGTAAATATTATTTTTTACGAATAAAACCAAAACTACACATCCTATAAAAAAGTGAGCAAGAAAAAATTTGTATATCTTTTTTGAGTGCACAATATTTGTTTACTTACCAATTGACGTATCTTGCATAGTTTAACCGTACAATTAAATTTTTGATTTTTCACTATTTTTTGTGCGATAAAAATGTGAATTTTCGATTTTTCAAGAAAATTCAAAAAGTTGTTATGATAATATTAAGGGTGCCACTGTCCCTTATTAAAATTATTTAAGAGGGCAACAACATTTCTTAGAAATTATAATGGGGGCGTAGCCGGGATTTCAAGGAAATAACTTTTATTTGAAGTTGAGAATTTATCAGTTTATTTTTTTGGAGTTTATATTCCATAACTAAAATATACATTTTGATTAGCCGAATTTTCTTCTGTTCTAATAGCAGAAAATGTAAAAGGCAAAATAGGAATAGCTAGAAGTGTATCTGTTTATGCGTAAATGTTGTCAACAAAGTTGAATATAGTTGTCCATTTCCTCGTATCAACCACCAAAATGCTCTAAAATTAGAGGGCTCATATATTATTTGATTAATTATTCTAAATTTTCAATTAATTATAAATCCAAAATCTTACAGTTTTCGTTAGGGTGAAATTAAAAAGTTCGATGTAATTTTCAATCTCAGGAATGTGATTTTGCAGACCCATGGTATTTTTACACGCTGCGACTGAATTTTCCCTTCAATGAACGTAAAGTTCCTATGAGGAAGTGTGTAATTTGTTTGTATCTAATTAATATTTGGAAGATGTTATTACGATTCAAAGATGTTAACGTCCGAGTTTTCAAATTTTTAATTAATATAAATTTCGATGTTAAAACGATTACTTCGGACAAATAAAATTTGAAGAACAAGAAAAAATCTGCCTCAGCCCGGATTTGAACCGGGAACGCCACTATCCATGAGTGGAGCGTTAACCAATTACGCCACCGAGACTGCAGCAGATATTTTCTTGTTCTCCATAGCTACCTTTTTTTCAGGGAAGTACTATACGTATTTCTCCCCGCGACAAATGTACCATTTTTGATCAACGTAAGTTTAATCTAATTAATATTTGGAAGATGTTCTTACCATTCAAAGATGTTAACGTCCTAGTTTTCAAATTTTTAATTAATATAAATTTCGATGTTAAAACGATTACTTCGGACAAATAAAATTTGGTAGCTATGGGGAACAAGAAAATATCTGCTGCAGTCTCGGTGGCGTAATTGGTTAATGCTCCACTCATGGATAGTGGCGTTCCCGGTTCAAATCCGGGCTGAGGCAGATTTTTTCTTGTTCTTAAAATTTTATTTGCCAGAAGTAATCGTTTTAACATCGAAATTTATATTAAATGTTTGTATCTGGTGTGTAATATTATACTGCTGTTCGAGGGTCCTTTTATTTACATCGCTGGAGGCTGTAATTTCACATACTTTTGTAAAATTACACAGTGAGTTGTGTAAAATTTACAATGATGTAATTTTACGATAATATGTAATTTTCCGAAACTTTGTAATTTAAAATAATACATTTTTTTACAGAGCATGATTTAGCTTGTATTTTTGTTTACTGAAGCGTTCTCTGAATTACTTTTTTTTTAATTTTCTTAAATTATCATTCTTTTCGTGGATGAAATTACTTAAATATTTTTTAATGAGATTTAACCATTTTTGATTGTATCTCAGATTTTATCCTCTAATATCAGCAGACATTTTAAAAATTATTTAGATCCCTATTCGATAATCATCAGATTTTGTAATCAATTTTACGATTGTTAATGCATGGTACTTAACTGTTGCAAACGTTTTTTTTTTCATCTAAAATTTGTTAGATTGACTGCTAGATCGCTATATAGTAACGACTTAACGTCATAAGTCGACAATTGCCATTGTTAGAAACAATTTTATCAATAATGATTCAATTTCAGTTCATACTTCTAGGCCACACTTCTCTTCCTTACACTGAGAAAAATCTGTTCAAATTTCCCATGGGACACTTACCATTTTTATAAGCAAATATTTGGTGCGGCATAGACGCAAGAAGCAATGTTTAGTACGACGAACCCACGTAATGCGTACTCTTTGTGTATGGTTTTTTCTGCGTTTTTTTTACGCTAGTCCAGACAGCGCATGCGCGTGTCGCCTAGCTTCAAAAGGCAAAAAAGCAATACCCAAAGAGCACCGATTTCGTGCGTTCTTCGTACTGATCATTGCCACACTAAAATCACACGAATCCGAGCAAGAGAAGTAAGGGGCATGTGTCGCGATTTAAGTATGACACGATTCCGTGCAAAATTCCGGAAAGGTTCTTCTCGATGCATTGAACTAAATTTAAAGTGTTTCAGAAATGATTGTCGACTACAAAATATTGTTAAAAATAAGCAAATTCATTTGCTTGTAACAAATATATTTAAAAAACTGTCCCAACTGAACGGTTGTTCATAGAAAAAAGTTATTTTTACAATTAAATCTTCTTGGAGGTGAGCGAATATCAATATTTCATCAAGATAATTTGCTGCTTAATAAATGAATGATTGTTATAAACAAATTTTTAGACCAATTTATAACTATGACATTCAAACAGGCAAAATCACCTTTGAATATAAAAAACTGTTATAGTTGCACATCTGTCTAATAATTTATTTACTTTTAGCAATATTTCGAAATTGACAATCATTTTTCAAAAACAGTTTAAATTTAGTTCACTGGGAAGGAGAAGTGTTGGCGTATGCTGTTAAGTCGTTACAAGATATCAATCTAGCAGTCAATATAGTAAATTGCAGATGACAAAAGAATGATTTAAACAGTTAAGTACTTAATACTACATAATACTAATACCTAGTATTTAATAATAATTAAGTCACAGGGCACGATCAAGTCACAACAGGTCGGCGAAACCATCGTGTGTGTGGAGAACACGAAGCGACCCAAGGATGACAGCTTTCTGCATCCATCTCGCAAGTGCCTATGCATATTTTTGGCACGCGGCTATGGCTTTAAGGTTACGAGCCAGGGATAGTTTCGCACCTCCGAGAGCACAGATCACAAGGACAATTAATTTAACGAAATATTTTGGGTACAGTCGTTGCAGCTCCTTTTTCAGATCACCTCTCCATCTTTTCCTTCTCCTTGGCAGTGATGTTGCCATTGTCCGGAGCCGAGAATTCGAAAGTCCAAAAATCGTAGTTCCAGAAAATTTGGCACTTCTCGTTTTGGAGAATTGACTCTATCTCCCTCGGAGCGTTCGGCAGGGCAGGGTCGCGGAAATTTTCCAACTCTGCTTTCTTTACCTCAGATTTTAGAAGTTTAGCATCTAGATGGAGTAATGCACTTTCCTCACTTCTGATGTTAAAATTCAGGCCAAGGGTCTCGGCTGCCTGCTCCGCGGCTTTGTAAAGGAACGCTTCTTCGCCAATCATCTCGTGGTTCCTGACAATTTTTAGGAGATGATCTCTGCCATTTGCAACGATGCACGCTGTACTCAGAACAATTCGGTTATGCAGACATTGGAGATTCAGAATTCCGCGTCCACCTTGACGGCGTGAGATGTATAATCGCGGTACAGACAAATTGATATGCAAGCTCTAATGCTTGAACATGATCTTACGTGTGGCGATATCAAGGTCCGTTAGCTCTTTCTATGTCCATTGAACCAGCCCAAACGAGTAGATTAGAACAGGGACAGCTAGCATGTTAGTCGCAGATACCTTTTTCAAAGCCGGCAGATTTGAAGACAAAATCTGTCGCAGAAGATGCCTGTATCTGCTTCGGAGAGACTCCTTCACTGATGTTACGTCGTGAATGCGGCTTTGAGGAACGCCCAGGTATGTATAGGTCTCTCCAGCGTCAAGACGTCTAATAACACTTCCCAGATAACAATTTGCTCACACCTTGCCCGCATGGTGTTTGCACGCGTGTCGACCGATCGGCACGATGTGAGGGCAAGAGTGTAGACCTATGTGTCCTCATTTGCGTCGCATATGCGCCGCACGCGTGTCGGCACGTGCGTACCAGCGTCGTGCTAGCATGCACGTGTTTTGAGTTATAATTATTGAAAACAAGATGCTAAAAATAACATAAGTAACAGGAAACATTGTATGACGTTTTCAAGAAGAGACTCCTGTGTTGAAAGTTGTTCTTTCACAACTGATGATGCAACAGGTGTTTCTTCCAAAAGCAGCATACACAAAATAATTCCTGCTACCTCCTAAATAATGTATTAGCGAGAAATGTATATTTATCTGAAAATATTTTTTTATTTCGAACAATTTAAATTATTCAACACAGAACGCTTACTCAACACTTTTGTTAAAAAACAAAGGGATTTTAAAGAACACTATACTTTTGAATCTTCCAGTTAATCACTTTCAATTGTTTTTCAAGTTGCATATTTTTAATCGTTCTACTTCTGAGATTTAAGAACTTAAATCTCAGAAGTAGAACGATTAAAAATGTGCCCTTGAAAAACTTGTTTTCCATCATTTTAAATCTGAATATAGAAAATATAGTAAACAATAGTGAACAAGATATATTGAATTTTTGTATTGCGAAGAATTTTAATAGAAACGTTGTGACATTTAGAAACCTATCTTTGAAGATTTTATTTCAAGTCTGAAATATTGAAAGTAATTAACTGCAAGATTCAAATCTATAGTGGTTTTTAAAATCCCTTTTACACATCTTTTATCACGTTTAACCTTAATCTAAGAATTGGTATGAAATTAAAAATTATTTTCAAACAATTACAACTCTTGCCGACTTTGTTCTTTGCCTCAAAATTTGTTTATACTCTAAGCTAATTTTCCGAACAAAAACCCAAGAAAAAATGTTTATTTAATTTGAACAAAAATAATTATTCACTTTTATTTCGACTTTTTGTCTGTAAAATAAATTTCGAAAATAACCAAAATTTAGAGCATGGAGCGAATTTGATCAGAGTTTTATTTTTACACAACTGCTATATTATGTTTTTAGTAATAATGCGCTTTTTGTGCCGCACTCTTTACCGCACGCTATATGCCGACATTTTGCCCTAAGTACCTGTCGAGCATGATAGACGCACGCTGTGCTGCATATCATGCAGACCGTGTGCGGGCACTATGCGGGATTACTTATTACCCTCAGAACGTACTTTCACTGTGCTTGCATTGTTGCCGACACATCGTGCTTGCACGTCATGCGCCCATGTGCGTCCGCATGCATTGTTATCTGGGTTATATCCACAAGCTCAGAGTCTTTGACAACGCTAAAAATCTGTCATTTCTTCAGATGAATTTTGGCACCCTTGTCCAATCCAAAGTCCATACCAATCTCTCCTGTGTATTTCTTGACGATATTTGAAGCAATTTGAAGTTTGCTTTTAATATAAGCATAGATCTTTAGGTCATCCATATAAAATACATGAGTGATCAAAGGGGCGTCAATCTCTCGATGCATCTCACTATGTGTGGATGAACCGTCCAGCTTACCAACAGAATGAGAGATTGAATCGAAAGCTTTCCGGTAGTCAACCCAGGCCATTACACAATCCTGTTGTTTAGGACAGCTGTAAAGATCTTATACAGTGTGTTCAAACAAGCTATTGGCCTGTAGCTCGCTGGGTTGGACAAGTTGCCTTTTTCCGGTAGGAGTATAGTGCGTCCTAACACCAGACACTGCGGAATTAGCGTTTCCGACTTCAAATATAATGTGAATATGCGGGCCAGATGTGGGTGTTTAGGAGTAAACTTCTTCCACCAGAAGTTCTTGATACAATCTGGTCCTGCACGGGAAAAGATCTTCGTACTCCTAAGTGCTTTTTTCCCCTCTCCGGCAGTGACTGATGGACATTCCTCTTCAGATGTTATGAGATTGTCGCAAAACTCGTTGTAGCGGATGATATTATCAGTATCTTCTTTCAACTCCAGTGTTTTCGGGATCTTGTATACCTCTCTTCGAAAATTCTCTACCTCGTTGGGCTTTGGAGGATTTTTGACAGAATCAGGAAGATCATTGCAGAGGCGCGATGGGTCAGCGAGAAACTGTTGATTCTCTCTGATCCATCTCTTCCTCTCCTGTATTCTCCTCCTTGCGTCAGATAACACCCGCATTTTGTCAACAATATGCTTTTTGATTGTCAGCAGCTTTGAATTGATCAGTGTGTGATTGTAGATCCTCAGTTCTTGGGCGAACTTTCGAACCCTTTCCGTGAACGGCATACTAGATGTTATGTTGTCAATCACACACTGAACACCGGACGCATTCTGTCTTGCACATCCAATCTTCTTGTTCAGTTGATGCAAGCGTCTTTTGGTGTTTTGATCCATCGTCGGTTTCATTCTTCGATTCGAATTAGCCAAAGCTCTCGCAGCACCATAAACTGAACAATTGATGGTCCACAGGTCGGACTCCTCCGAGATATTCTCACGAAGGGAGTCATCCATTTCAGCCAGATCTTGGGCTGAGGAGGAACGTGGATGTCAATGTTCTTCCTTGTCCTGAAATCGTGATCATCTCTCAGAAGGAGGCTGCTTTCCGCGGTTGGTCTTGATGTCGTTTCCTCATATTCGTCTGCAGCTTATTCAAGCAGCGGTTGGGGAAGCGCTCCGCGTACATATCCATTTTTCTAGAGGCAGTCACGTTGATTTCGCAAAGACCCACCGAACTCTATGAAGATCGGCACTGTTTGCCGACCCATTGTCGGGTTCTATGCACATTCGAACTTTTTGAACCCCATCTACAACTTTATGGTGGTTTGGGGGTGTCATTGTTGTTCCCACGAGCAGCTAGGGAAAGGGTTCGTCCATCCTGGTAGAGCCAGCATTCAAGGATGAGGCTCCATACACTCAGAGGTCGCCCGGTATCCCAGAGTTACCGTTTAAGACCCCACCCAGGCTTATTAATTATTGTAACCATATTCAGCAGAAACCCTTGGTACAGGGACCCTATATCCGCAACCCGAGGACGCGTTTGGTGGCTTTGTCATAGACCCTTCGGTTCGATTCCCAAGGAATCAAAACTTATAGAATATATAATAAAACAGATACTTTGCTCCTCGCCGACATTTTAGAGGACCAAATCTGTCGGATAAGACGTTCGTATCTGCAGCGAAGAGTATTCTTGATAGATGTTACGTCCTGAATGCGGCTATGTGACACGCCCAGGTATGCTTTCGATTTCCTGGTTTGCCGCATTAGTCCCCTTGGGATTGACGAAGTGCAAAAGATAGTGTTAATAATTTAAGGCAAAAGAGAAGTGGGCTGATGGTATCGCCCTGAAAGATACCTCTCTGAAAGGTGACGGTATTAGTCGTCACACGATGTTTTCCAGATGAGATAGTAAATTTGGTTTTCCAAAGCGGCATCAATCTCTCTATGTACCTCACGATGTGCGGATAAACTCTTAAGCTTTCCGACAGACAGATGATAAGTCTATAGGAGGTTGAATAGAAAGCTTTCCGGTATTGAATACAGGTCATCGATAGGTAACGCTGTTAGGATACTGCGTCTTTGCAGACACATCTATCGATGAGCAGGTTCTCCCCACATCCTGCTACGCCTTTCTTTGAGCCGCGTTGTTCGTACATCTCTCGCCACACAGGTCCGATTGTCCGATTGAGAACTGTGCGTCCTTTCGTCAACCAGTTCGACTTTAGATACAAGGTGAAAATGAGGGCCAGATGCTGGTGGGTTGGAGGAAACTTCTTACACCAGAAGGTCTTGATACCATCTGGTCCAGGAGAGGAATAGTTCTTAATGCCTCTTAATACTTTTTTCACCTCCTCGGTAGCATGAGGTGTGTATTACTTTCAGGTATTATGAGGACACTGCACAGCTCCTTGAAGATTGGATTCTGTCTACAATATGCTGCCTAATGATTAGCAGCTTTGACTTGTTGAGTGTGTGATAAAGGATCTGAAGTTCGCGCGCGAACTCTCGGACACTGGCAGTGGTATTCCTGCCAGATATTATGTAGTCAATCACACATTGACTGCGGGTAT
>CAKNYM010044871.1:75931-100146 GCA_932195095.1 Andricus curvator | reverse complement strand
GCACCAGCTGACAAAAACATCACAGCCAAGGAGAATGAAAAGAAAGAGAGGTATAAAGACCTCGTGAAGAAGTTTCGACGGTTATACCCGGAATATTTTGTTAAGCTAATCGTCCTGATCATCGGCGCTCTTCAAGGTGCCAAGCTTTCACTGGTTAATAGCCTGAAAAGCATCCCTGCGTGTCAACAAAATGCTAAGACGCTTGAAGGTCGTCCTTGGGTCGTTCCGTGTCCTCAGGGTGCATGAGACTTTTGCCGGATCATCGTATTAAATCCGTCGCAGACTGCAACCACCTATCTTACGGACGTGAGACATAGTTACAGCTCAAATTTTACCACGATTTCGCTGGGAGCGGGTGCAGTTTTTCCGATGAGCATGCGCTCCCGGCGAAATCCCGCGTTTGTCCTTATGACAAACTTGTAAATCAAATTTGTTCTCGGGTGAACCCGGTTTTTCATCATGGGATGTTATAAGTTATTTTAACCCTCTCAGCCTACACTGGGTGTATTACACCCGGAAGATATTTTCGACTCGCTGTTTTTACTGAAAAGTTGTTTCAGTTTTGTGAAAATATTTACAGAAGGTTACCGAATAGGTGGCCAGCAAGAACATCTGCGACAAATGGTAAGCAGTGGAACATCAATTGTGCCTGCTGGGGATGCTTTGGCTAGCGTTAGCTACTTGCAGTCAATCATCTTAACAGAAATACCGTGGGAGAGCATCAAGTGGGATACCACAATGAAAGAGGAATTGGTGCATCTCTACTATGAAAGTACGAAGTTTGAAACCACACGTGAAAAAGGATACAATTTTAGGACGAAATTTGCTGCAAAGTATCCTCATATAAAGAAAGTCGCACTAAGAGATCTAATCGCTAAGGTGAAGAATATCAAGACTAATCTACACATCTCAGAAGACCAAGCAATGGAGATTAAACTATAGGTTGATTTGGCGTGGAGAAACGACGGCAATGAACATCAGTTAGAGAAAGCCGTGTGACTTGCGCATGGCATACAATTACAACAAGCAAGCGTTTTCATCCGTACCACATGACATAATTGCGGCCCTGTTCGGTTCTTGACGTGTGCTCCGTTTCGTCTTGGTCTTTACTTGCCATAACTCATTTATTAGGATGTGCAGTGTGTGTGTTGCGTTTGGTGATTTTTGGGCTCTTTGGTACCTAAAAGACTGTTTTTCAGATTCGGAGGTCGACAGTTCTCGCGCAGTAAATACGTATATTACAATGGGTGCTTGTCCCGAATGTAATAAGACAATATCCAGAGGATCGCAGGGTGCTGTTTCCTGCATTAAGTGTGGCGTGTTCAGCCACTTAGCCTGCATCAATGTTGGATTTTCAAAAAAATCCTTTGATGATCTAAAAAAGGGATTGATCGATTTTATTTGCGTGAACTGCAAATCATGAAATGCTGAAGACACTTCTTCAAGGTTGGATCAAAGCTCCTTGCTAAGTGGAGGTATCGACCCCGCCAGTAAGGATCGGGTACCTAACCCATTACCTACAACAGTTTCTGCTCTCCCTGTCACTGCTGTGGCCCTGCCACCTGGATACATCGAGACTATTCACAGTGCGGTCTTACAAGCTCAGAGGGAAGCGGCCGTGCAGGCGCAGGAACATATTAGAAATCTTTTCAAGGAATTCGAAACTAAGCAACTAGAGTGGATTACAAAAATCAACACTACGGTTCAGGAAATCAAGGTAGATATTTCAGAGAATTCTCGTAGAATCAATCTGCTTGAAAGTTCTACTGTTAGCTATGCGGATCAGGTCATACAAATAAAGACGGAGGCAAGCTCGCTAAAATTGAAGGTCGCCTCACTTGAAGCTTCTCTCAATTACCAAGAGCAAGCTGCACTTCAATGTACCCTTCAAATTCACGGGTTACCTATGAAGCCAAATGAGGATCTTCCATCGGTCCTAGAATCGGTTGCGAAGGCTCTTGATGCTCCCTTCGCTAAAGATGACCTTATGAATGTTTATCACATTCGTAAAACCCCAAAATCAAATCCACTGCTCGCACCCATCATCGTTGCCAAGTTTAGCAGACAGTTGGTAAGAGATAAAACAATCGAGCAGAGGATGGCCAGATAATGAGAAAAGTCTCATTTTTATTCGTGAGGCTTTGACGCCCTATAATCGGAGGATCTACGCTTCTGCATTGAATTTAAGGAGATAAAACAAGATAAAATATCTTTGGATTGCCGGAGGAAAGATCTTTTGTCGAAAGGATGATGGCACGCCTAGGATTCAACTGTCACTGCTGCAACACGTAGAGCGATTCCGATAGCAATTAGGCTTTCTACGGTATACTTATACACACAATGGTGTGATATTATTATTGTTTGGCTATTTGATGCTCGCTGATGAACATATTTTGAACATTTTTCAGTTTATCTATGTTCAGTGAATGGAATATTATCCACACTTTGAAATTTTTCTTCGACCGTTGTTATTAATAATGAATTCAAGGTCAATCACGTTCTGGAATATCATGGGTTATTTAAACTACACACAAAGGAAATTTGGAGAGGCTCCGAGACAACTTATAGGAAAATGGATACGCACCAATAGAACTTTAATTAACCTGAAGGAGCAACGCACTTTCCTAATCAGATGTAGAAAAGAAACTCTGATTCCAGCACATATTCAACATCAGACAAACAAATGTAATATACATAATTTAAATTATAAATTAATTCCAAAATTTGAAAAAACTAAGTTAATTTTTCAGAAAAAATGTTTAAATTATGAAATCAATAATTTAATTAGAAACATAAAAGATTTAGGACATTTATCCAATCATTTAAAATTCCGTTTATCAAACACTGTAAAAGACATTTCAATTCAAACTTTTTTCAACTTGCAAGATTTGAGTCTTAATAAATTGAAATATGAAAAAAGAAATAAATGTATAAAAAAGTTTGATTTATTAAAAAACAGAAATGTAGAGTCAAAAGTATCATATTCAGATTTTAGATTACAAAAATGTTTCAAAAATGTATCAAATATAGAAATACCAAATGAAATTACAGAAATTGTAGCATTGGGAAACAAACATGGTATTCCTTTTAATGTTAACAAAATACCGACAAATAACATCATAGCCAATATTGAAAATTGCATCAAAAATAAAGATAATGATGAACTAAAATTAAATATTAGAAAAACTACTACTCAAATAATCTCAAATCATAATTTTATAAATAAATTTAATAATATAAATAAAATTGATGAACCTATTGAAAAATTTCAAAATAAACATAAAGATTTAATACTATTAAAAGCTGATAAAGGTAATGTAACTGTAGCTGCAAATCGAAATGATTATATAACAACTGTAGCAAATCTATTAAACAATGACACTTTATACAAAAATATCAAAACTAGTCTTGTTCCAACTTTGCAGCAAAAATGTAATGATATTGCAATTAGATGGGAAAACAAAAGGTTCATAAATGAAAGCTTGGCATACAAATTAAAAACACATAACAGTATTGTTTCTAAAGCATATGCTCTCCCAAAAGTCCATAAGCAAGACTTAAAATGGCGGTTGATTGTTTCCGCAGTAGGTTCTCCAATTTATAATTTAGCAAAATACATATCCAATTGTTTAAAACCAATTTCAGGTAAAACTAAAGCGTTTGTAAAAAATAGTTGGGATTTACAAAAAGAGCTTAAAAATATTAAAGTTCCCGATTCACACTCTATAGTTTCACTGGATGTAGTATCTATGTATGATAATATTCCATTAGACCTTGTATTAGATTGTATTGAAGAAAAATTAAATTTAAACCATAATTTAACAAGAATCTCCAAAAATGAATTTTTAATTGCCACTAAAACAGTATTAAACAACACAGTTTTCTCTTGTAATAATAAATTTTTCAAACAAATAGCAGGCTGCCCTATGGGCTCTCCATTATCCCCTATTGTTTCAAATTTAGTCATGGAAGATATAGAAAGAAGGGCTCTAAATAAATTAACTTTTACTCCTATTCTTTACAAAAGATACGTGGACGATATCCTAGCAATCGTTCCTACTGAAAAAATAGATGAACTCCTTAACACTTTCAACAATATGGAAAATTCAATTAAATTCACTATTGAAAAAGAAGTTAATAATTCTATTGCTTATCTAGATTTATTAATTATAAAAACTTCAGAAGGTAATTTAACTACAAATTAATATAAAAAAATATCTTGGTCAGGACGTTATTTAAATTATAACTTCCATCATTTATTTTCTCAAAAAGTTGGTCTAATAAGAGGTCTTATTGATAGATGTGTAAAATTAAGCGATATAAAATTCCGTAAAGAAAATTTAGATCAACTAAAAATTACTCTCATGCAAAATAATTACCCACTTCAATTAATAAATGAAATTATCAAAGAAAGAATCCATGAAATTTATAATAATTCATCTAAAAATAAAAAATGGAATGAAAATTACAATAAATCTGAATTAAAAGTTTCGTTACCATATGTGGAAGGTCTTTCGGAACGTCTTAAAGGTTCTTTAAAAAAATACAATATTAATGTTTATTTCACCAACAACCACACACTTAATAAATTTCCTTTTTTTAAAAATAAAGATAAAGACAATAAAGAAAACTCATCTTGTATTGTATATATGATAAATTGTAAATGTGGCAATAAAATTTATATTGGTGAGACTGGCAGGAGACTAAAAACTCGCATTTATGAACATAAACGAGATTGTGAATTAGGCAATCAAAACACTGGTTTATCAAAACATGCATGGAAATACAATCATTATTTTGATTTTGAGATTAAAAATATCAAAATTTTAGCTCGTGAAAAGAATACACACAAACGAAGAATTCTAGAGTCCATTTTTATAAATAAATTCATTAAAAATTCAATCAATTTAAAAACCGAAATTTTAAATATAAATAAAATTTATCAAACCATTTTATAACCAATTTATATACAAACTTAAAAAAAAAAATAAAATGTCATATCAATTTTTAAATCCAATTCACTTTGGCGCACTTTTCATTTGGCTCTCTATTTTAATATCCGCCTTTCTTAATTACTCATGAAAATATGACTTCATCCATAATGTATTTTGTTAGTCCATGTTTGTCCTTCCAAATCGAAACACCTGTTTTGTTATATTTAACCAAAATGTAGTAAAATTATTATATTGGAGCCTCGAAAATTTGAGGTTTCAATTTTTAAAATGTTTTAAAGGACACTTTTTTAATTTATGCTATTTATAAATGTTTCAACAATAAAAACAAACAACAAAATTTGGTTCACTCCAAAAATAAAGTTGTTCTCTTGGAAAATAACCAAAAATTGAAATGTCTTGGATAATTTAAAAAATATCACTACAGGTAAATTTAAAATATTTTTTTGTTCACAATTTTTTTGTTCATTATAAATGTTTTTCGGTTTTATTAAATCTATGTATATTATCTTAATTTAGGTTATGTATTACCTTGAAGAAGGCCTGCAACAAGGTCGAAACATACGTTGGTTTAAATTAAAATTGACGAATAGAGCATGATTCTTGACAACTGAATCTACTATTATTATTTTTACTGGACCGTATGACCAAAAAAACAAATTCTTATATGAATTGACTTCATTTTTCAGTTTTTTATACCTTGTACACATGTATCTTCAGACAGCAAACATGATCTCCTATTTAAACTAGTAGCTTTTAATCTTGATACTGGTCTTTCTGAAAGTAATTGTATACTATTAGGCTTAATTGTGTACTTTGGATACCTTAAATATTCTAATTTCATCTCAATATTCACAGCTCTCCGGATATCCGGATATCGATTTACGAAATCATGTCCACTTTTGTTGAGAAATTGTCTAGGGTTCTACGACACTGTTTTCGACATTATTTATTATTCCGTTAGTATCTTTTTTACTTGTATTCATTGCCGATATTCTAATTTGAATTGTACTTACTTAGATTGGGTAGTGTTGATAATGGTTTTTTGTCTCAGTCAATTTTTACGTGTGCTGCGTGAGCTTCTCATTTTTGAATTGTTTTATTATAAAGTCTTTCTCTCAATATATCCATGGATACCTTAAGAATTTGCCATGTGAACTCCCAGTCTCTCTTGGCACATTTTCTAGAATTCAAACATTTTTTCAGCACATGTTCCTACCATATAATAGCTGTTTCTGAGTCCTGGTTAACTCCCAATATATCTTCTAGCCTTGTTGCAATTAACAACTATTCGCTCTTTCGAAGAGACAGAGACGAGAGAAGGGGTGGTGGAGTTTGTGTTTTTCTGCATGATAGTCTGAATGGGACTGTGGTTGGTGTGAGTTCAGTAGCTACTTACCCCACGACTGAATTTCTCTTTGTTGAAGTTAAGTCAACTTCTGATAGTGTTTTAGTGGGAGTAGTTTATAAACTACCCAATGCCTCCTATGGCACAGAGCTTGAATCGGTAATTTTTTCATTTATTCCTAACTTTAGTAACATTATCCTTACTGGAGATTTTAACACTAACCTAAATCTCACTTCCAATCATTCTAAATATCTAACATCTTTGGTACACTCTTCGGGACTCTCGATTGTACCTCATGATTCTACTCACCATACTGATCGTTCCAGTACTCGTATTGACCTAATGATTGTAGACGATATGGATAAGGTTGTCTCCTACGAACAACATGCTATCCCTTTTCTTTCTAACCACGACTTGATTAACAGTACCTTTGAATTTTCCTATAATCTAAATGCCCCCTGGATCACATCCGAAATTAAAAATCTTATGAGGGAACGTGATGGCAAGCGCCGACTTGCAAAAAGAACAAAAAGCAGTATAATACAAGCTCAATTTCGTAAACTAAGGAACCTAGTTCAAACTAAGATTAGAGATGCGTTCAATCAATACAATTATAACGAGATTGCACATAGAGACAAAAAAGAGGACATTTGGCATCTCCTTAGACGTTTACACCTAATCCCATCCAAGCATGAATCTATAGATAGTAATTTTCCGCCTGATGACCTTTTAAAGAATTTTTTTAAATTCCCAGTTCCAGACTTATCATCATCATCATCTTACACTACCCCTCTTAATTCAACATTTAATGACTCTGACTTCTTTTTCGATGACAGCACACCTGAAATACTTTTGGAAAAAACACTTGAAATCAAATCAAATGCCATTGGAACTGATGGAATATCAATAAAAATGATTAAACTTGCCCTTCCAATCATCTTTCCTATTCTATTGCATATCTATAATGCTTCCCTTCAGGTCGGTATCTTCCCAGATATCTGGAAAAAGGCTGTTATATGCCCAATTCATAACATTTCTAAACCTACTTCCCCGAAAGACTTCCGGCCAATTTCTATTTTATGTGCACTGTCTAAAGCACTTGAAAAAATTGTTCACCTACAACTTTCTAAATTTCTCGAATTATCTAAGGCCCTTGACCCGATGCAATCAGGTTTTCGGGCAAAGCATAGTACTCTTACTGCTTCCCTTAAAGTAACGACGGATCTCAAATTAGCAATGGATAATAGGGAGATCACGATTGTTGTTCTGTTTGATTTTTCGAAGGCTTTTGATATGGTCAATCATAAGTTACTCCTACAAAAGTTAAAATCCTTTAATTTGTCAAACTCTGTTATCAAGTGGTTTGAATCCTATTTTAATAATCGGTCTCACAGAATTATTAATAGTAGTGGTGAGCTTTCTGACTGGTGGGAAGTCAAGAGTGGGGTTCCTCAGGGCTCCAGGGCTCTATGTTGGCACCCCTCCTCTTCAATTTGTTCACTTCTGACCTTGGAAGTGAACTTTAACATTGCAAATACCACAAATATGCTGACGATTTCAAAATTTACTTATCGGGACCAATTTCTTCACTAAGTACATTACTTGTTCCAATCCAAGAGGATATCGATCGCGTTATCCTCTGGGCCTGGAAGAATGGACTTACTCTTAACCCGGGCAAAACTCAGGCAATTGTTGTTGGACCTACTTCATCTCCGTCGCTTGAAACACTGGCATCATTTCCATCTCTCCGTATCGAGAATCTTACCATCCCTTTTTCGGAAGTGGTTAAAGATCTGGGATATTTCCATAACCGTACCTTGTCCTGGAAGGAGCAGGTACAGAGTATCTCAAGGAAAACATACAGCAGCATTCTACAACAACTATATAGGAATAAGGACACTTTACCCACCCCTACTCGGATACTTTTGATTAAGAGTTTAATCTTACCCCATTTTTACTATGGTTGTTTAGTATATGATGATTTGACCGACGATTTAAATTTAAAGCTTGAGCGTGCGTTAAATGCCTGTGTCCGTTTCATCTACAATTTGCCTAAATATGAACACATAACTCCATACAGACTTAAGGCTGGTCTGCTTAATGTTGCCAAGAGAAGACAATTCTTTATGGGTAATTTGCTCTACAGTCTTTTTCAGAACAAAGCTCCTGAGTATCTATTCAACCTATTCCAATTTGTAGACAGAGACCTTCCAGCACATTCTAAGCTTCGTAAAAGACATAAAATCCTTAAGATTCCTTTTCACAGAACATGTCAGCTTCAAAGATCATTTATAGTAAGGGGTGTCCGGTTATGGAATAAAGTACCATACGATATTAGAAATGCACCTTCCCTGTATCATTTTAAGAATCTCTTTTTCAAATATTTGTACAATACTTCTAACCCAACTCTTGAAATTACTCACTGGTAAACTCTCATATGCACATGCACAAGAGCTACCAATTAATCACCTAATGTTGATTACTACGCATTAATCTCATACCTAATTTGATACGTATTCTGAGGTCGACTCTATTTATTTATTTATTTTATTTAGTTTATAAATTAGATTATAAGATTAATCAAGTATTCTGCCGATCAGTGCTTGCACAAATTTGTAATGACCCTGTATTATCCTGTTCCTTAGAGGGCTATTTAGCCCTAGGGAATTTTCTTGAATAAATACAAATACAAATACTATTTGCTTGAAGTCTTAAAAATATACAAAATCTACCCACGCATCACCAACTCTCTAGTTCGTGCGATGATGCTTTGGTATACAGGAATCAAGTATGTTGATCATGGGCAACCGATAATAAATAGATTAATATGCATTACGATTATTATCTTTCAAGGAGACTCCTTTAGTGGTTTGTGGTTCTGTTTAGCGTTGAACCCATTGAGCAAAACACTAAATAGCATGTCTCATGGGTTCCGAATACACGATAACGACGATAGTCGTCAAGTGAACCATCTTCTATACATGAATGACTTGAAGCTATACGCTAGTTCGGACAAAAAACTACAGCAAGTGATCGATGTCTCAAAGCAGTTTTCTAATGATATCGCAGAGCTAGAGAACGATTTCGAGAATCACATCGAGGCAATGGCTGAGGGCCAGTCATATAAATACCTGGGTATTCTCGAATTTAAGGGTATTCAGCATACGATACTCGGCAAACAAGATCAGAGCAATCAACACCTATGCCATTCCTGTCCTCACGTACTCTTTTAGGCTTATCAAATGGTCCAACAACGACCTTGAAAGGTTAAACAGAATCGTCCGCGTAGAAATGACGAAGCACCGAATGCACCATAGTAATTCGGTGATTGGAAGGGCTTTTTTTATTATTATGTATTTTATTATGAGAAGTTGTATGCTCCGGGAGCTACGATCATGGTTCCTCAAAGCAACCAATCTTGACGTGATCAAGCAAGAGCGCGAAATTTACACAAGAGACTTCGTATAACACTGTTCGTAGGAGTCTGGTGTCTAGCCGCGGAAGTCCTTACGCGGCAGACGGCAAAGTTGGAGATGAAAGTTTCAGAAACAGTGTTGACGGACCAGATGAAGTGATCCCAGAAGAACAGCCTTTTGCATCCGGCTTGCGATGGACTGAGCCTGACACTGGCAAGCCGGGATTTTGTTGGGTTGGCTCAGAAATGAAGCTTTCATACCTCCAAGATAGCCGATTATGAAAACTAAAAGATGGACTTTGTAGCCTTCATACAGCCTGCTCAGCTTGAAAAGAAGTGCTTGATATTTCGCTCGCCTTTCTTCCTCCTTTCCCGTGATTTGTCTCCTTAGCCTGGGCGTATGGCAAGACGGACAATAGATCAACACAATAGAAGTGCCTAAGATGGTTATATAACACTTTTAGTGCCGCATTGTGTCTCTTTATGTACCCGTAGCATGGATACTTTAAGCATCCACTAAAAACATGCCCAAGTGTTTCTGGCTCTTGCTTGCACGCTCGGCAGTTGGTACCGACTACAGGTACATTCATTATGCGCTCGCGGTAAACTGAGGTGTCTACAACGCCGTCTTGATAGGCAAAAAAAGTCCCCCAGTCTCCGATCTCAATCCAGCAGACCTTAGAAACATGTTGGACAGACCCATCGATAGCCCTTCTCTAGCTCAGTAGAAGCGAATGTTTTGCTTGCTGTACAAGACTTGCGAGCACCAAAGGTATTAGTGATGCTAGGCTATGTGTAGTGTCGCTGGAATCAAATGGGAGGCCAAGCTCCTTTGCGGCCCTATCTGCGGCACGGTATAGAAACGCCGCAGCATTGACGACTTCATGTTGATGTACGAGTCGCATAAGAAAACCTGTGCTACTTAGAACTGAGCAGGCTGTAGCCAGAAGCGTTCTTTGATGAAGAAACTCCAAGCTTAGCAAGCCTCTACCCCCTTTATGTCGAGGGACGTATATGCGAGGTACGGCAGATCTAGGATGATGACTTCGATGGATTGTCATGATCTTGCGCGTGCTTCGGTCAAGTTGCTTCAACTCATCGACGTTCCATTTTACTGCACCAAACGTGTAAAGCAGTATAGGAATGGCCAGCATATTGGTCGCCTGGATCTTATTCTTTCCAGATAATTCGGAAGCCCCAATTTTTCTGAAAATTTGGCAATACCTTTATTCAAGGGCCGTATTTAACACACGCATATTTTGGGTTTCCGCTTGCGGTAATCCAAGATATGCATTTACCAAGATGTTGAATGGTATTTCCACCTACGAGTTGAACAACTTGATCGTCACGCGATGATGTAGTTTCCAGACCTCCTTGGTGTAGGTGGACGCAAGCATACTTATCTAATCCAAAGCTCATGCCAGTCGCTTTAGAGTACCTATTTACCGCCGCCACAAGGATGTTAAGGTCCTCTTTTGAGAAAGCGATGAGTTTAAGGTCGTCCGTGTATAGAAGGTGGTCGACCTTATATTCTCTTCTGTTCTGCGGGCCACATAGGTATCCAGAGCTTTTGCCTCGGAGCGTAATAGATAGAGGCAAGAGGGACATGCAGAAAAGTATCGGACTTACATAGAGAGTCTCCTTGGAAGACCCCCCTCTTATATGCGATGTAGCTGATAGTCACTTGTCTTTTGCGAGATGTTATGAAAAATGTTGTTCGCCACAAGAGCATAAGCTCTTTCATGCATCTCACTATTTTTGGATGCACCTACAGGCACTCAAGAAGCTTGATAAGTAGCTCATGGTTCGTGTTATCGAATGCCTTACGGTAGTCAATCCAAACAATGGACAGATTGCGTTGAATACTGGTCGAGTCCTTGGTAATACGCCTGTCTATTAACAGGTTCTCCATTCAACCTGGCAGTCCTCTCTTGCATCCACGTTGTTCAACTATTGCACTCCATACCGGCTTGATAGATGTTAATATCCTCTCTTTGAGGATGCCAGTGAATAGCTTGTAGCTGTTGTTTAAACAAGCTATGGGCCTGTAGTTCTTTGGACTTGACAAATCTCCGGTCTTAGGAATCAATACCGTGCGCCCTTCCACTAGCCACTGCGGGACGGGTTGTTCTCCGTTTAAGAAAGTAGTAAATATACGAGCTAGATGTTGGTGCGTAGAAGTAAACTTCTTCCACCAAAAGTTGTTGATTTTATCTGGCCCTGGCGCTGAAAAGTTCTTAGTTCTAGCGATAACTTTCTTTACTTCTTCAGCAGTAATTAGTGGGCATTCTTCCTCTGGACCTTGTAACCTTCGCCTTTGGCAAAAGTTATAAAAGAGTTATATATCTGAAGCGACCCCATTTAACTGATGAGTATCTCCATATACTTGCACCCAGAAGCCTTGAATCTCTTCTCGACTAGGGGATTTTTTACCGCACATGACGTTTTATTGAACGGACGGGAAGGATGAGTAGAAAAGGCCACCGCCGTTCAAGACGCTCTTGAACGCTGTTGAAAGAGATCATATTTTTGCGTCCAGTGCTGTTTGATGGTCAACAGTTTACATTTGTTCAGCGTGTGATTTGCTTTCCTTAAGTTTGGAGCAAGTGCCCTAACGTTTGGAGTGAATTTTTTATTTGATGTTATGTAGCTAATCACGCACTGAACATTTGATGTATGCCATCTCGCAGTTTCAATTTTAAACTGAAGCTGTTTAATATGCTCGCGAGTCTTACTTATATGTACTGAAGTATCGTTACTTCTATTGTCGCTAAGCAGGGAAACCACCTTCTCGTAAACTACACAGTTTAGAGTCCAGAGATTAACATCTTCGGGGAGCAAATCGGGGAGAGCAGTATTAGCTTCAACTAATTTCTCCATCCTGAGAAAGACTCTTTGGTGGATTTTTGATCTCCTAATTCTCATGTTGACATTATCCGCTATCTCCAAAGGTGGTCTTGCTGGAACGGGTGGTATGTTCGTCGGAGGATGTTGCTCTTCTAGATAAAGAGGTTCATATCCGTTTTTGTGCAAAGAGGATACCTGATCTCTTAAATACTGAGGCGTTTTGCGAGTATATTCCGGGTGCATATTGACCAAACATTCATGTAACCTCTGCATGAATCCTCTTCGCGCCGGTGAGCTTCTTTGCCAACAGGTAAGGTTGTCCCTCCTGAGTTGGTCCGACCATTTAAAACGATGTTCTCGCGTTTGTTCGGGGCCATTGCCTGGTCGTCGCCTCAGTTCCGGCCTATTGCCACTCCCAACTGAACCATGGCTTCCCTCCGAGAGAGGCCTATTGTGGGCGGCACTGCGCGATACTGGTGACGTAACCGCATAATTCGTTGCATTGGGGAGTTAGCCCAATGCAACGTGGCTGTCTGCAAGAGCCATTGAGCCATTTCCCTTTCGGGGTAACTCGTATATATATATATCAAAGCAACCACTATTTCTCCTGGAGAGCGGGAGTGGTGGTAGAGGCGTGCGAGGATCTCTCCTCTGTGACGTTACGTGACTATAACTTATCTTTCTACCTTGTCCATAATTTTAATATATATTTTTACACTTTCAAAAGTATCAGCTAACCAAAACTGTGATATTAAAATATTTAATAATGTACAACAAAGAAACGCTTTGTAAACATCTCTTTTCAATTACATTCATTGAAAATAAATGTGAACATACTGAAATATGTAAAATAATTTAGGGGGTATTTCTATTTGATCGAGCTTTTTTCAGGCTTTCTTCAAAAATTCATAAAAAAATTTCAAAAAATATGTCCCGGAAACGACATCCTCACTTGGCTGACATGATTCAGCTGCTCCAGGTCATCCGAAACAAAAAAATCGAAGAGATTCTTAAAATATACGCCGGGACTAGAACAAATAAAAAATATTGAAAATTGACTATCTGCTAAATATATCTCCAAATTCGAGCTTAGTCGGTCTAGTGGTTTTGACGGAATCATGTCAGCCATTTAAAAAAATCATGTTTTGAGAAAAAATACTTGCTCAATATGTAGCGTGACACTGGAAATTCAGACCTAACACTGAAAGTTTTGACTAACCCTTGAATACAAATCTATAAATGCTCTCGGAACATTGTATTGGGGAAGGAAAACCTATTTGAGGCGAACAATGACTCTATTATACACATTTATCACCTGCCTGCGGTCACAGCCGAGGTGGCCCTCCACAGCGTGCGGCTGAGTACTCTACGCTCTGCGCAGTTGACCCTGCTGCAGCTTCGTTAAAAAGTTCGAACCAAACAAATCCCTTTGCGTACAAATTCCACATACTATATACTATCAAAAAATAAATCGATTTTTTTGTGTGGACAAATAGAAATACCCCCTTAAGACTCTAGTTACTATTAAAATTTTATGTTAAAAAGTAAGTCTTCAGAATTGAATTAGTCCGAAAAAATGTTCCAAATTACAAATTAGGTAACCAGCCTAAAACGTGCTCTCGCAATCCACAATCGACAACAGGTTCATAAAAGAAAATGTCGATATCACCATTTGCTGAATCCAGTCCTCGAAAAATAGAGCTTTGACAACAGTTCTCCCCAAATATCCAATGTTTTTTTTAAATAAATACTAAATGCAGTTTCTTTCAAATAATTTATTTATTTGAACAAATGTTTGATTCTTGCCAATCATTGTAGTAACATTTAAATAAAAAGATCTAACCAACGTAATATTAACAACATCGCGTCTTTCCGTGCATTTCATGAAGGACTCTATTACAGATATTAAATTCAGAATGAATTTCTGTTCTTAAAATGAAGAGGTTCTACAGTTTGTAGTTTAGAGTACCTACATTATTATCATTTTGAGTTTATTTTAATTTTTCTTATAATTCTCTTCTTATCATCCAAAAATATCTGAAAATCCTGGACAACTGATGCACCCTCGCTAATTGCTGTATATACACTATATAATTTTATGCTTTTGGAACTAATAATTGATTAAGTTGAAACTATCAGTGAAGAAAATGATATAATATAGTTCAATTATAAAAATTATTTGATCCATAAGTTGTAAAATGTAGAAACTACTGAATTCTAAAAATTATTACTACATATTTTACTACACGCATGTTACAATTCAAGATTTCTATTTCGGGAATGTACATTTACTATATTAAAGTATAGTAAAAGTGAGATAAAATTCCAAAATCCTTTTTTTTATGAATCATTCATGTTTTTCCCAGACTGTCCTAGACATTTTAGTAAATCAAATTTTTTATTTAGTTTATCGACATTTTCTAGGCAATTCAGGACTTTCTTTTTTTTTTTGTTAGTCTTTCGTTTATTAAGTATTGAAATCTCTTTGAAATATTCTAAGAAGGAGGCTTGTAGTTTTTCCGACAAAAAGTATCGACGCAACATCAGATTTGAATCAACTACCATTGAAAAAGTTGTTTCATATAGTCGAAAGAAGTTTCCTGAAAAGTTTTAGATATATTCTTGAAAAATTGGTGGAAATGTGTAGTTTGTAAAATAGTACGCGTCGTCGTAACGATTCCACTTTTTAAGCCCAACAACGAGTTTGTTGCCTGACGAGGCTGATTACATATTTCCGCCAATTTTTAATTAATCCATCTGAAACTTTTCAGAAATCTTCTTTTAACTATATAGAACAACTTTCTTGCTGGAAGTTGTTTCAAATCTGAAGTTCCCTCGATACTTTTTGTCTGAAAAACTAGAAAAACGTGGTTAGCGACCGGCCTTGATTTGAAATTCAATATACTAATTAAACGGCAGATCACTTATAACTTTTACAATTTTTTGAAGGCATCGCTAAAGTATACTTTGCATGTGTGCCAAATTTCAAACATTCTCAATAATATTTGGCAGAGTTATGACGATTTATGTTTGATTAACTTATTGATTTTCGGAAAATTTTTGTTTCAGTTTAAAATTTGTATTATTAAAACTAATCATTGGACAGGTTCAAAGCTAAAAACAGAAATTTGCACCACTCACACCTTCACGCCGATCCCCTCCCACATTTGGATTCTAACTTTTCGTTTATGTCAGAGTTAGCTCACGTTTGTACGTTTTACCCGAAATAAAATAGAACTGGTAAAATAGAGGAAGAGAATATTCCTCGGAATCCGAGGATTTTTATTTGAAAGAAGATTTTTGTCGATTACTGCCAACGGCCATACCACGCTGAAAAAAACCAGTTCTCGTCCGATAACTGAAATTAAGCAGCGTTGGGCGCGGTTAGTACTTGGATGGGTGACCATTCAAGAATACTGCCTGCTGTTGGCCCGTCGTGGGTGTGGTGAGCCCACACTTGTAGTAGTTATTTACTACAAGAAACTATCCACCTAGAAATACTACCCGAATCGGGTAGTGTTCAAAAAGACGAACATTTGATCTAATCATTTATTTCGATAAGAAACAAACTACCATAGTTATAGCATTTACAATATTCAAAAAAAACAAACGAAAATTAACATTTTAAGACAACGAGCGATATGAAAAAATGCCAAGAGAAGAAAAACGTTGCTTTTTGAAAGCCGTACAAGATTATCATGACAACTTTTTAAATTTTCTTGAAAAATCGAAAATTCTGGTTTTGATCGCACAAAAAATAACGATTCATTTTTTGATAGGATGCGTAGTTTTTGTTTCAATCGTAAAAAAATAACATTAAAAATAAATAAATAAAATTTTTGGACAAACGACACAAGCTACGAAAAAACATAATGAGAAAAAAGTTGTTTAATTAAAAAAGAGCTACAAATTTGTTATTAATCATTCTTTGCTAGGATGTGTTTTTTTTCTTTTATTCGTAAAAAACTATATTAAACATAAAAAAATTAAATTTTTGGACAAACGACATAAGCTATGAAAAAAATGTATAGAAAAAAGTTACTCTTCCAAAAAAAAGTGAAAACTCATCCAAATTTCTCATAAAATTTGCTATCAATGATTTTTAGATAGAACCAGTAGATCTTCTTTTAATCGTAAAGAGTAAGATTAAAAATTAAAAAAAAAATTTGTAAAAACGACACAAGAGACGAAACAAAATGAAAAGACAAAAGTTGTTCGACCAAAAACTATCTATAAATTTGTTATACTACATGCGCTCTTTCCAAACTGCCGTTACTCTGCGGATGATTTTATGTGCTTGATTTTAAAAAGGTTTTCAAAATTAAACATTAGTTCCGAGACAAAATTACTATCCTGGTCAGTAAGTATATGTTTTAGCGAAGAGAAGATGTAAATATAATGATCCGGGAGTTCTGCGATAATTGATTCAGATGTCTTATCTTTCAGAGGTATGAGTCTGTGATGTTTTGTCAACTGATCCTGTAATGATACGATGTATCAGTGGTGTCTTTGCGTGATGGATAACGGGCCAACAATATCCAAGGCTATCTTTTCATTGGGCTCTAAAGGCGCATCGGGTATTATTGCTCCTGCTTTTGGTCTAGCGCGAGTTAATTTTTGCCTTTGACATAGTGGGCATCTTTTTATATAGTTGATATCCTGTGCCTTGTTGTTCCATGTTAATCAATTCCAAAAAAAAAAATAAATTGTTAATCAATAATAAAAACCAACCAACTAAAATTAAATTACTTGTTGAACAATTAAGGTCAACAATCATTTAGTTGACCTTATGTTTCAATAAAGATGTAAAGATGACATAAGATTAGACAAAATCCGATAAAAGTCAACTTGCGGTCGAACTTGTAAATATAATTAGGTTTCTAATTCTCCTCGAAGAAGCTGCGACCACGATCGTTCTCGAAACGATCGATATCGATGCAACTGGAGATATATTTCATCCGATTCGTCACTTCCCACAATACCAGATGACGGTCGAGTTGGCAAAATCACTGCACTTCACAATAATCCGAAAAGCCAAAAAACTAGACACTGTTAAATGATCATTGATTAGAACTGAGAGAACTTTGCAGTAGAGTAAGCATATTTTTCTTTCAAAATTACATAGATAGACAGAAAAGATCGGATTATTTTGAATCATTCTAGAAGCGAATCGATAAACAGATTTTGCAATGTCAGCTTAGTTGCATGGAGAATGTGGAAGTCTCGAAGACAACACGGTCTGACTCATTACAAGTCTGACGTCGTACTGAGACTGAACAGTTTTTTAGTTCGAAAATGTTTAGAACAGATAGTGATACAGTTGTACTCTCCTCTTGATAAATTAATCTAGTTATGAGGAATGGAGTTTCATCTAATGACATTCTTGCAGAATGTAATACTTTATTAATAACAATATGAATTTCGTCTTTTATTATTTCGAAGAGTTTCATTGCTCATTTCTGACTTATCCAGCGATCGCCGCATGCATATGCAATTAATTTCAATTAATGGATACCTGAAATTCAAACAATGCCTGACTGGTGGTGTAGGAGAATAAGCATCAGAACATTGCCCCGGGAGTGATAGCGTATCAGGCGTCCTTGTAACAAGGACACTGTCCCGGGAGTGATTGTGCCCCGTGCGACTTTTCTGATACAAGAGAGAAACCAGCTCCTCCGTAGTGGTTGTACTTTAAGTAAGGTACAGTCTTGACAGTGGCACTGAGCAGCAATTCCACTATCCAGCTCGAAGGACGAAAATGTTAGTGAATTATTGACGGCTGGCGTGGGGCAGCGAGGGAACAGCGTACTGTCACTTTAAAGAAAATGAAAATAAAATTTTTTAATTTACAAAAGCAAAATCAACCGTTATTTAAAAGGGCTAGTCGAGATTATACTAATTTACTTTAATTATAATCTGAATTAATCTAATTCAACCATGATCCGAGTTCCAACCCGGGAGTCAATTCACACATGCCATATAAAAATTATTGAGATAGTTTTGTAAACTTAGCCCGGACGTAGGCTCCGGAAGCTACGACCACTTATGCAACTGAAGATAGATGTCATTCAACTCGTCACTTCCCACAACACCACAAGACGATTGAGTCGGGAAAATCACTTCACTTCACAATAATCCGAAAAGAAAAAATACTAGACACTGTTAAAGAATCACTCATTTGAATTGAGAGCACTTTTCAATAGAGTAAGCATTATGACTTGACAATTTACAATTATGACCAGCGCGGTACGAATGAGACTTGTGAACCAGTAATTAATATCACTTTAAATAAGGTAGCGCGTTGAACGTGTTCTCAGAAAATGTAAACATTTCTCGGTTACCAAACTTATTTGATATTTTAACTAAATTAAATTAAATAGGTTCGAAAAATTATTAACAATCTTTAATAAAATTTAATTTAATAAGACATTAACTTCAATTGTAGAGCGTTATTTAATTTATAAAATAACTTACAAATAGGATTCTTTATTTTTTCGAATTCAGGATACACTTTTCAATTTTTTTTTGCTTTCCGACATCTGATATAAACAAGTGAAATATGAGAAAATTTCAAGATGCGTATATTCATGCACTAGAGACATAAATCGTGTTCTGCATATGATTTGTGAAGGTAGCAATATGACAATAAAAGGAGGACGCTTGCAACTTTAATAACTGATAAATATGTATTGCGCTAAAAAAAAACAAGTCAAATGGATTGCAACTGATAATATCTTTAAATATCAGGGTGGTCCAAAAAAAGACAATTTCGAATTTTTTATAAAAAACTTGCAAGGAGAGGCCGCCAGATGTGCGTCGTCGATTTGACTGGAGCTTTACAGGGTGAAAGTGCATCAAAATCCATTAGGTGCGCATTTTTTCTCTTGGTTCAATGGGCTCTAATATCGAAGTTTGAATATTTGAGCTCGAGCACTGAACTCGCCACTATAGAGCCCAAATCCTGGACTTCGCGCTTATATATGTACCGGTTACAAAGGTGAGTCCAGCGTTCGAGCGTAAACATTCAAACCTCCATATCTCAGAAACTAAGGCCAATTGGATTGAAAGAAAAAATACGCACCCAATGGATTTTCATGTACATCCACCCTGTGAAGCTCCATTCGAAACGGCGACGCACATCTCGTGACCTCTTCTTGTTAGCCATATTGTAGGCCAAATGAAAATAGAAGACACGTATTTTTCGGTTTAAAAAAAGGAAAGTTCACGACGTCACGTATGTTTCAGCTTGGTAGTGTGGTAGTAAGAATACCTATGCTTTGAAAACTTTACCTGCTCTTTTGTCAAAGTTTGAGGCTCACCTGGCATCTCAAGAATAACTTTACCTGCCTTATATTGTATTTCCGTAGAAAATGGTCTTGGCCGTATTATATTCTTAATGAGTCTGCAATTGAATTATAAGAGTAGAACCAGGTAGAATCTCAGGCTATTTTTTTCTTATAAAAATCAAAGGTGTCTCCAAACTGAAACTTGAATGATTTTTCATGTTTTTAATAGTTTTTTTTCTCCTTTAAATAATTATTCGTTTTCATTTCCTTTTTTAGAGAACTGAATTTTCATTTTTACGCAAACGAATTGTACTATCCATACAGCTTTCAATGTCATGGGCACATGATCGTCGCTTTGAATTCCATGGGTATCCAATATCCATAGACTGTAGTGTATACTCACGTGATTCCGGAGAAAGGAAGAAGAAAATAACATGTAACTTTTCACTGCTTTGAAATGTGCATTCGATGCACGTTGCTTGCTTTAAGTGGTATTCCCTTTACTTTATCAAACGACTGGAAAGTTTATTTTGATGAGCAAGTTCTTTAAACTCATCAGCCCCTATATTAACCACATTTATGTTGAAGCAGGCTGAAATCAAGAGGCCGATGGCCTCATTTCAGAAAGTCTAAATGACTGGCATTGGAAGTCATCGTGCTATTCCAAGGACACGTGGTCGTTAAAAAGACATAACTAAAAATACAAGGAAAATGTTCTATAATTATAAAATGAATCTCTTGTCGAAAAATCTTCTGACAATCTAATGTCCGATTTGACCCAGATTTGGCGTCGTCTAAACCGTCTAGTCTTGACAATTTATTCTGGATCAGATCTTGCGCTGGTCAGCTTTTCATAATATAAAAATTTTTAACTGCCAATGAGCCAAATTTTATTCACTATTTTCTAAAAATTGTCAGATTGTCTGAAATTACTCAGCAAATTACCAACAGCCATACCACGCTGAAAAAACCAGTTCTCGTCAGATCACTGAAGTTGAGCAGCGTTGGGCGCGGTTAGCACTTGGATGGGTGACCATTCGAGAAAACTGAGTGCTGTTGGCACATCGTGGGTGTGGTGAGCCCACACTTGTAGTTACTTACTACAAGTTATCAACCTAGAAACACTACCCGAATCGGGTAGTGTCACGTCTACCCCGAAAGGGAAATGGCTTAATGGTATACATACTCAACATAAGAAATTACCACTATAAAAATATCAGATTTAAATTAATTTTATTAAAATATGAGATACACTTTTTTGAAAGAATATTATAAGTAATTATAGTGTTTCTAGTGGATAAGTCAACTTTTTTTGTAGTTAAAAATGAATTGTAATATGTATTCGGTAGTTTAGTGGTAGCGCGCGCGGCTTATAAACATAGGCGGCTAGGGTTCAATTCTCGGTGTTTGCGAATTTTCTAATACATATAATTTAAAAAAAGAGTTAAACAACCACCGCAGGGTCCCACTGAGAGCAACTGCCATCTAAAAAAAATGTCAATAGCCCCCAGTGGAATCGCGGTAAATCAAACATGTAGCCACGTCTCACAACCGTGAGATGGGTGGTCACAGGGAACGACGAAATCACGTCAGGCCGGCGAAACCCTTGTCTTGAGGACACGAAGCAACCCAAGGATGACAGCTTTCTGCATCCATCTCGCAAGTGCCTTGGCATATTTTTGGCCCGCGGGTATGGCTTTAAGGTTACGAACCAGTGATAGTTTCGCACCTCCGAGAGCACCTATCACAAGGACAATTACTTGCACCGAATATTTTGGGTACAGTCGTTGCAGCTCTCTTTTAAGACACCTCTCCTCTTTTTCTTTCTCCTTTGCAGTGATGTTGTATTCGGACGGAGCCAAGAATTCGATCACGAATATAGTTCGTTTCTCGAAGTCTTGGAGAACAATGCCCGGCCTCGAGTGCGCAACGGAGACTGCTGCCTGAAAATCGTAGTTCCACAAAATTTGGCGCTTCTCGTTTCGGACAATTGACTCTTATCTCCCTTGGAGCGTTGGGCACGGCAGGGTCGCGACCGACACCGTAAGAGCGACAAAGATGGTAATAAAGCACTCTTAGGGCCGCATTATGTCTATAGATATACGCAGTTCCTGTGTGGGTCGGACACCCTGATAGTATGTGTTCTAGGTACTCAGCGTATGCATGACACGCTCTGCACCTATCACTGGAAACTTCTTGACATAAAATGCGCTCACGGTATGCTAAGGTGGAAATGACACCGTCCTGACATGCGAAAATAAAACCCTGTGTACCTGAATTAGGCCCTGATGATTTGAGGAAAGCAAAAGTTTGCTCCTTCGACAAGGACTGTTTTTCTACATTTCTGTGAATGTTTCCGTGCATTTTCTTGTCGAGTAGCTGTTGGTGAAATTTTCCGACCTCTGCTTTCTTTACTTTGGCTTTTAGAAGTGAAGCATCTAGATGAAGTAATGCACTTTCCTCACTTCTGATTCTGATGTAAAAATGCAGGCCAAGGGTCTCGGCTGCTTGCTCCGCGGCTTTGTAAAGGAACGCTCCTTCGCCAATCATCCCGTGGTTCCTGACCATCTTTAGGAGAGGATCTCTGCCATTCGCAACGATTTGAGCTGTACTTAGAACAATTCGGTTATGAAGACACTGGAGATTCAGAAGTCCGCGTCCGCCTTGACGGCGTGAAATGTATAATCGCGGAACTGACACACGATAATTTCTAGATGAGATAGTAAATCTAGTTTTCCAAAGAGGCATCAATCTCTCTATGCATGCCACTATGTGTAGCTTTCCAGTAGACAGATGATAAGTCTATGAGAGGTTGAATCGAAAGCTTTCCGGTAGTCAATCCAGGCCATTGACAGGATGCGCTGATGGGCTGCAGCGTTTTTACAGACACACCTGTCAATTAGCCAGTTCTCTCGACAGCCTGCTACACCTTTTTTCGAGTTACGTTGTTCGTACATCTCTCGCTATACAGGCTCAATTCGTCGAACAATCCTGTTGTTTAGGACAGCTGTAAAGATCTTATACAGTGTGTTCAAACAAGTTATTGGCCTCTAATACTCTGGGTTGGACAAGTTGCCTTTTTTCGGCAGGAGTATAGTGCGTCCTAACACCAGTCACTGTGGAGTGGGCGTCTCCGACTTTAAATATGAGGTGAATATGCGGGCCAAATGTTGGTGTGTAGAAGTAAACTTCTTCCGCCAGAAGTTCTTGATACAATCTGGTTCAGCAGCGGAAAAGGTCTTCGTGCCTCTAAGTGCTTTTTTCACCTCTTCGGCAGTGATTGGTGGACATTCCTCCTCAGATTTTATGAGGTTGTCGCAAAACTCCTTAAAGCGGATGATATTGTTTGTATCGTCTTTCAACTCTAGTGTTTTCGGGATCTTGTACACCTCTCTCCAAAAAGGCTCTACCTCCTTGGGCTTGGGTGGATTTTTTACAGAAACAGGAAGATCGCTGAAGAGGCGCGATGGGTCAGCGAGAAACTGTTGATTCTCCCTGATCCATCTCTCCTTATTCTGTATTCTCCTCTTTGCGTCAGATAACAGCCGTATTCTGTCAACAATATGCTGCTTGATTGTCAGCAGCTTTGACTTGTTTAGTGTGTGATTCAAGATCCTTAGTTCTTGGGCGAACTTTCGAACCCTTTCCGTGAACGGTCTACCAGATGTTATGTAGTCAATCACACATTGAACACGGGACGCATTCTGTCTTGCCCATCCAATCTTCTTGTTCAGTTGATGCAAGCGTCTTTTGGTCTTTTGATCCATCGTCGGTTTTAGCCTTCGATTTGAATCAGCCAAAGCTCTCGCAGTACCATAAACTGAGCAATTGATGGTCCAGAGGTCGGACTCTTGCGAGATATCTCTACGAAGGGAGGCATCCATTTGAGCCAGCTCTTGGGGCTTAGGAGGGACTTGCATGTTCATGTTCCTCTTTGTACTGAAATTGCGATCATCTCTCAGAAGGTGCCTGCTTTCTGCGGTTGGTCTTAATGTTGCTTCCTCATCATCGTCTGCAGCTTCAAGCAGCGGTTGGGGAAGCGCTCCACGTACATATCCATTTTTCCGGAGGTTGTCGGCTTGATTTCACAAAGACTGATGCGAAACGTGCTGAAGCTCTGGGTGTTTCTGGTACCACAGAGTGTGCATACGCGCCATAAAGCTTCCGCGAACAGGGATAATGTTGGCATCGTGGCAGTCTAGCATATCATCCCTGAGTTGATCCATCCACTCAATGTGGGCGTTTCGCCGGTTCGTCGTCGTGTTTCCATCAAAATTATTTTCAGCACCCCGAACATTGTTTGCCGACCCATTTTCGGTGCACACACACACACACACACACACACACACACACACACACACACACAC
>CAKNYM010044871.1:62896-75921 GCA_932195095.1 Andricus curvator | reverse complement strand
ACACACACACACACACACACACACACACACACACACACACACACACATATATATATATATGTGTGTGTAAACTGAATATAAGTCAACACAAGTGTAAAATGTAAAAATCAGTTCGAGAAGACGTCGGCAAGCGACCTCAAGTAAAGGTCATTTTATGGGGCGAATATAAAACCTTAGGGTGGTACCTTGAATAGTTTTGTTTTTTCGACGAGGTCCGGGGGCCCCGGACCTCTGGTTCCCCCTTGTTTATTTTCCTAAAAAGGGCCCCCCCAAGAAATTTTGATCACCATCTTTGCGAAAATGAGATTATTGGTTAAAAAATCAGATAAATTCCAATACACATTGTGACAAAAAGGGGTTTTTTATTATGCCATTTTTCAAAAATTTTAGCAAATAATCATTTTTTGTGGATTTAAAAAAAAATTGGACTTTTTGCAACTTAAAAGCTACAAATCCTTTTTCGCTTTTGCTTCTTTGACTTATAAAGAAGGATTTAAATCGCCGTGCAAAGTTGAGGAAACATGCGCTACGTGCGATACAACTCGGGAAGAAACCACTGGCAATTCAGCCAGTGAAACAACTGGAAATTGCCAGTGGTATTTTCGCGACAACTGGAAGAACTATTGGGAAAACTGCTAGGGCTATTTCTGGTAAAATCGGAAGCAAAAATGTTGTGAAATTACTATTATATTATATAATTATTATAAAAACTTTAAAACAGTATTATTACAATTTTACAATATTGTTGCCATCGATTCGAACAGTAATGCCCTCAGTAGTTTTCCCAATAGTTCTTCCAGTTGCCGCGAAAATATCACTGGCAATTTCCAGTTGTTCCATCAGCTGCTTTGCCAGTGTTTTTTTTTTTTGAAGTAATGTTTTTCCACAAGGGCTTCTTTCAATTAAATTTTGTACGCCTCAATTCAACACTGCAATATCTCAGGAGTAAGTTCTTCTTTAATAAAAAATTGATGTTTAATCACCGTTCAAATCTGAAAAACGTGCCCCTTACCCGATTGGAAACAGACGCGCACTTTTCTCAGTTAAGTTTTTTCCTCGGCTTTTTCATGCAATTTATTACACAAGATGTTTTTGTTAGAGGTTATGTTTCTAAAGATCTTTCTTAAATTAAAAATTGGATTTTTACGAGGAGCTATTCACTGGGCAATCGACTGCCGTGCCCGTGAATCTCACTGATTTCCATCGACTGCCACTGAATGGAAGGGAAGCAGAACTAGAAAAATAATAAACAAACTACAATACTTTTTGAGGACACGTACCACAGTGTCACTTGATCTTTGAATGGTATTATATTCGGCGACTTATAATTTAAAAAATTTAAATATTGTCCCGCATAACACGCTATATTCCATTCATATTCCAGAAATATTCCATTGGAACATTGGGAATATTTCCGTGAAATATTGCAACCACTTTTCAGGAACATTGAAATGTCCCGGGTAAAAATAATTCGTCTTGGCTTAGCCTTCATCCAAGACATATCCAAGATACATCCAAGATATAGCCAAGACGTTTTTGTAAGTCTCGCCCCTGGCCGCGAGCGAGACTTCATTTTTCGTCTTCAAGCCGAAACAACAAAAGACTCCCAAGACCTCCGAGGGTCAACACTAATCCGCCTCAAATTTCACAGAATGTTTATATTATTTATCTTCATAGTATTTATTTTTTATGTATCAATAATTTTGTTTAACTGCAATTATTATGTTCTTAGGATGGCAAATCTAAAAATGTTATCCATTTTTTCCTATCGCCAGCAGTTCACTGGATACTTGTAGAAAATCACAGTTTTCATCTTTTCATGGAAAATTTTATATGCCTGTAGTTCTTGGGCCCGACAGGTTCCAAATTTTTAATTTAAAAATCAGTTGTTACAAAATTACAAGTTTTATCGAAGGTAAAATTTTAATACTTAGCAGATGTCAACTGTTTGGTCCCAGCCTAGCTACCTGATTCCTGGAAATGGCATGCCCTGACGGTGAGGTCCATAGTTTGGAGAGGTCGGAGTATAATGGACAATAAAATTTATAGACGAAAACTTTCGTAATTTCGCGCCTGGTAAATATTAAATCCATAAATTGGTAATATAATTTTCTTTAGAAAAAAATTCTGTTTACTTCTCAAGACTTAAACTTCTCGTCTCAAGACAAGTCCACCTCGACTTGTCTTCGAAACCCGTCGTAAACCTTAGTCATAAACTCAAGAGTTACATCTTCGACTCCTAAGTCTCGCCCCTGGCTGCCAGCTTAGACATAGCCGTCTTGGACACGAACTCACGACGAGCCAAGACCTGAATGTTCCTGTGGAATGTAGCCCGAATATTTCCCTGCAAGTGTGTGGAATGTTCCGGTCGAATATTGAGGCAATATTTACAAAAAAAATTTCAAAAAATTCTGTCGAACTTTGCTGGAATACTCCTTTGAAAGTGTTAAGGAAGTTTCAGTCAAATATCACTAGCGCATTGTCTTATAGACTAATGTTTAATGTCTATTCGAAAGAATTAAGCAATTTCTTTGAAGCCGTGCTTGACCATTTTTTTATTAATGCTTCTTGCACACAATACAACTTGAAATAATAAACTTGATTTTGTGACCAAATACAAGTGTTTATACTAAATTTGTATTACTTTGCATTACAGATCTGTTTAAAAAATCTCTACTACATCCGAATTTTGAATAAAACGTGGTCCAAAAGTTCGAATGTCTAACGAAACGTGAAACATTTTAATCTTTATTCAAAAATAACTATGATCTAAACTTGAAATAAAAACATATTTTTTTAAAGGACCATTTTTCTTAAATGGAATCTCCTTCACGTTTATCTTCTTCGGATTCTCCTTCAATTTCCTCTTTCATATCCTGGTCGTCCATTTCATCCATTAAGTTTGTGTCTCACGGTGAGCCTGAACCATCTTTAAATGCAAGGTCATAGCACATCCAATTTTTTTTTGGATTCGATTTAGGGGTTCAAAAATAGTGCGCGAAAAAATTTTAAGCCAAATCCCCCGAGCTGTTTTTGGGAAAAGTGTTTTATATGGGTTAAAAATAAAAATTTTCAAAAAAATGTGATTAATTTTATATTTTTTCACTTTATGTAACGAAATATGGTAAATAAATATAATATCAGTCCATATCAATACTGAAACAATACTTGGGTATTGAGGGTGTGTGCTCGAAACTTTATATTTAGCCCAGGTCGTTTTAAAATCCGAATGGACAGATTTCATGGCTTGTTCACTGTAAAATCCAAGGCCTTTTTCAACTTTACAACAAAAATCAGGGACATGAAAAAAACCGCGTGAAATTTAGGTGTAATTAAAATTTCCGAATCACAGTAACTTCGCTGAAACTCAGATATACAATCTACGTATTTCGGGTTTAATGTTGAAGAAAAACCAGAATCAACGACGGATTGAAAAGCCTTAAAGCACCTTACATATTTTAAACAACCAATGCTACATATTCCACGTAATAAGTCGATTTTTTCTAACAGCATTTTGCAAGAATTACCTGTGAACGCTGGACTCCCATGTACAAACTCGCGAGTAGCATTACACATCCTAGCCCATTGGAGACTCTCATCTTCGAATTCCGTCAGCATGTGTTTATACATTTTGTTCACAACCCCGAGCATCAGATGTAGTTCTGGTAGTGGAATTATTTCTAATATTTCTGTGTTAGCGTTTTCTGAGAAAATTATAGGAGTATTTGTACAATTTTTATATACTTATTCGCAGATAATGTTTTACTTCCACTGTATTGCCACGCAAACAAATTTTCCTCACAACTTCCAGCAGTTTTGTATTCCCCACACGCGTTTAATTAATCTTTTGATGCAGTACACCATGTGCAAGGAAAACTGCTTGCGTGTGACATGATGCCCGGTAATAGGTTGGCAAGTTTTAAATCAGTTGCTATTGTCCCTTTTAAATCCTTCAATTTTAAGAGTGACCACATCAATAAAACGTTTTCATATTTCTCTTGTGTATATGCCACTATCGCCAACGGCGATACCACGCTGGAAACACCAGTTCTCGTAAGATCACTGAAGTTAAGCATTGTTGGGCGCGGTTAGTACTTGGATGGGTAACCGTTCAGGAATACCTGCGTGCTGTTGGCCCGTCGTGGGTGTGGTGGGCCCACATTGGTAGTAAATATCCACCTAGAAACACTACCCGAATCGGGTAGTGAGGCAATGAACTTTCGAGTTCGAACTGCTAATCAATGTATGTATGTATGTATGTATATGCCACTATCCCAAGCAGTAGTAATTTCTTGACGCCAGAATCCTTATACTTTTTTGCGACAACGCCTTCGGTATACTTCTGTCGACCTTCTACATTTGCAAGTTCTGATTCATCCAAAGATTGCATCGAAAGGCAAACTTTCAAAAAATCTCCGCCACTATCTATTCCGAATTTCAAATGCATTTCATCAACTTCCCTTTTTTCCTCAACAAACTGAAATAATCCTTTTACATAATTCCAAAGCACTCAGGTTTCTTCAGTAGTTGCAGTATCGTTATTTTTAGTGTTAATCACATTACACTCTTTCATACTGAATGACAAATCAAGAGAATGATTCAAAGTTTAGAATTTTTGTTTGAGATCTGGTTGAAATAATTTTCTGTCATTCGTAGCGACGTGAAGAGCTGCTGTAATTCCATGTACTTTATTCGTTGAAAGGCCATAACTTGTTCCAATTTTTAAAACATCATCAGTAGAAACACGCTTCCGTTTTTGGTTTCTGATTGCCGTTCAGTCAAAGGATTTTCAAAGGATTTCCATGCTTCTGAGATAAAGCGATTACAGTATTTCTATGTGATTTATTTTCTTCAATGTTTGTCGCTTTTTCATTTGAAATCACTTTAATCAAATGACACACCAAGTGTTCTTTTTCTTTTAGGGATATACCGTTTATAATATGATCTTTTAAATTTTCGTAATGCTTCGGTGTACAAAAAAATGTGATCCTTGTTCTAGATATTTTTACATTAGGTAAGAGACTCAAACAATGTTTAAATTCACGTGTTGTGTGTTGTTGTTGTGTTAACACAGGCATGTATGATGATAGTTATATTTTAAGACGTACTTCAAAGACTTTATTATATTTTAGGAATTTATTATATTTTTTATTTAGATTTATTTTAAAAAGTTGAAGTTTTAATGTCTTAAGATTCTTTTTTTTAATTTTATAATGTTTTTTATCAATAAAGTGCAGAAAAAAATCAATTTAATACATTTTTTGAAAAATTCTATTTTTCACCCTTAAAAAACATTTTTTGAAAAATTCTATTTTTGACTCAAATTTTTGTTTGCACACTATTTCTAAGCCCCTTAATCGAACACAACCAAAAAATTGAATATGCTATGACCTTGCATTTAAAGTTGGTTCAGGCACACCGTGGTCTTCTTTGTTTTGTTTCTTGCTTCAAAATGTGAGAAAAATTAAAATATAAAACGAATCCATTTCTAATCAGACAGGCTCACTATCTTTAAGTCATGAACGACGTAAGATAACACAAAAAAGTAAGCGGTACAACTTTTTAAAGCGACGAAACTTCTTTCTTAATACTTTTGCGAACCTTTCGTTTTTGGCGGGAAAAATTCGAAAATTTAATTTGATGAAAAATCAATTCTCTTGGCCACAAAAATGGTTTGGCCCGCTGAAAGCTTACAAGAAATCTTCTTGATAAAAGTAGACATTTAATTTTTTTAATTGGCGAAAAATATTAAATGAAACAAATCCAAATTTGAAGCTTAGCTTCCAAATTTTTTCGACCGTTGTTGTAATTAAATTTTTGATAAATGAATCGATGTTTGACACCTAAAATCGCTGTTTTGCTCTTTACATAAAACCCTAAGAACGAAGAAACCCCTTTATCGAAAATTGATTTATCAAAAAATATGAAGGTGGATTCGAAAGAAAATAAGCTTAATATGTGTGTTCAAACAAACTTTTTGAAATTTTCCGATGCACCTCAAAATATGTCAAACCTCATTCGAATCGGTAGAGTGAACCTTAATATCTCAGTTAAGTACGTCGAATGTTATAGATTTATGAACACTAAAGAAGTATATAAGTAATACTAATATGTAATAAACTTACAATTCTCTGGTGTATCTTTTTTGCAGTCAACCAACTAGAGGTATGTAATTATTTCAATTTCCACTTCTGTGGCTTTTGATCTTCTCTCTCTAATAGCAGCTAAATAAGAGGTCTTTTTATTTCAATAATTCTAGAAACCGCAAATTTTATTTTCGCGAGGATGCAAATTTTTCTACGACACCCCCCACCCTCCCTGTCCACCACTTATAAGGAATGATTCCTAGATATCCGCCTCCGATTTTCTTGAATCTCAGATATATTTTAGGGGACCAAATAATAAGAAACACTGGTTCTTTCATTTTATTGAGTTTTCATATTTAGATGTTGAAATCGCCCCTTAAATTATTTGGCTGAAACACAAAAATTCATAATTCAAGTAATAATCGTCAATTGTATGATATAAAAGCTTTATATACATTTGATTTACGTCATAAATTGTTGAATGAATGATCCTCTTACTACTCGCCACACTAACTAGTGGGTAAACTACCACCAATTGCAAAATACGCAAATGTCAAGTAAAAACTTGTGCATTAAGAGGTGAATCACTCCTGATTAGTCAGTTACGTTTATCTTGTTATAGAAAATATTGTATAATGTTTGAACGAATGCAGACAAAATTCATTTACACCCTAATTCACGAAGACTTAAGTAGTTCAGCACTTGATTTAGGGATAGTTTACCATCTTTTCAATGTTATATTAAAAAGCAGACACGAACTGTACTATAGGGGTGCTTTTCCTTTTGTAGTAGGTTGTAATTTTGGTTGTAATTATGAGTAATTCATCCCTCAATGATCTTTGTAAGTAATAAAATTACTATTCTATCATTATGAAATAATTTCCGCTTATGTTTTTTTGTAATTAAATTAATTTGTGATACATGCCTTCAATTCTTCATATATGCATATTTTGATAATGAGAGGTGGTTTCCCCCCAATATGGATAGCGAGTGGTAAGAGCATCATCTATTCGACAATTTTTAGCTCATATGAAATTAATATCGAGCTTTTGTTCAATACAATTGAAGAATCGTATTTAAATTACGAAGTTTTGTGTTTTCAGCAAAATATTTTTAGGGGCGGTTTCACCCTCTAAATATGATAACAGGCCAAAAAAACCAATATATGTTATTTTTTGGTCCCCTTAAACATAGCGGCGATCCAAGCGAATCAGAGGATTGCACCTTTAGCACGAATTATTGAAACAAATATTCAATCTTTGAAGATAACAGAAAATTTCCAGGACATACTTATAATTAATTTGGTAAATTTGGTCTTGTTAAGGGCGTTCTTAGGCTTTTTTCTGCCAGACCAGCTGTAATCCTTGGCAACAGCGTTGGTGAATAATTTTGAACAAATATTCTGGATAATACTTTTCAAATCAATTCCAACAATTAATCCAAAAGCATTGGTCTAGGTGCTAACTAAGACTTCCTTTTTACTGAAAAGAAATAAAAAGCCGCTCACCGAATTCCGGAAAAACCTAACCCCCTTTCCATTTTCCCAAACTAAGCTCACCGAATTTTTCTGGCAGGTCATACTTAGAATAAAAATATGGATGAATACAATATAAAAGTAGATTTAATTTTGTGTTAGACTAATCTATTGAATTTACCTAAATATCGGTCTGGAAAATATAACAAAAATCAAGTCTCCTTTTGAAGTAATGGAAAAACGACTGCTTCCTTCCTTGTGGACATTTTGCACAACTTTGTTTCCAGTTCTTGTGAGGGCCAAGAGAATAGTCTGTCGCTTTCCTTTGACATTAAATTAATGTTGAAGACACTAGAATTATGTGGCTGGTCATACCACTGATATATATAATACACTGGATGCAGGATTCAATGGAAAACGCGTGTGCCAACTTGAAGGCTTCGGAGCCGCCATTTTTTAGGGATGTTTTGGTTCGGGGCCGTTTGGGGCAGGTCGGGATATGCGGGAGATTCAAATGTAGTATGGTAGAGAACTCAAAAATATTAATAAAAATCATGCAAAATTCAGTTTATCGTCAATGAGTAAATCGACTAAAACTGGAAACTGAATAAAACTTAATAGGAAGTAATTACATAAATAAAAATAATCGAATAGTACAAAAAAAGGAAAGTAGATGGGATTTTAAATTGGTGGAAAGCACATTTTCTAAACACGTGGTTTAGAATATTTTTTTATTTTTTCTCTTGAAAAGTACAATAAAACTTTGAAGAATATTGCAATGAGATAATTTTAAATTAAGATGTGTACCTGATCGCTATTACATAAAAGCTTCTATGTTTAAACTTTAAAGCAATATTAAAATATTAAAAGACAATAATGAAAAATCGTTATTACACACCAAAAAACCTTAAGTTTGAAGTTTTTTTCAAATATATAGCAATTGATTGGAGACCATATACTATATGCCATTTAACATTATCTCTTTTCAATATTCTCCATATTTGTCATCCTAGGTCGAAAAAGAACAACTTTCCGACTGCAAATAAAATTTTGAACATTTGAGAAAGAATTGATCACGGTCATTGAAATTAAATGATTCGAACGCTTAATAATTAATAATTGACGCGCATAAAATGGAAGCTTTTAACACTTTTCAATTAAAATTGTTTAAATTAAAAGTCGTTAAGCTGCAAAATTTTAACTTTTATACATTGTACAGTTAAAAGATTGAAAAAAAAAACAGAAATCCATGCTATAATTTTCAGTGCTGTGAATTGAAGAATTAATCAAAAAAATTTCAAAATTATATCATTTTAAGCAACTCGAATTTTTCCGACAATTTTTTGAAAATCCTGCAAAAGTAAAAAAATTACCTTAAAATCATCCTGATTCTTTTTGAACATTTTATTAAATATTCTTTTAAGATTAACTAAAGAAATAAGAATTTTTTATTAACTTAAAACGGGTGACGGACAACTTTGCACGTAGCAACTTTGCACGTGCCCAACTGTGCACGTCGATGGCCGGACGGACAAATGTGCACGTCCATCTGTGCACGTCCAAGACTACAGGAGACCAACTGGGCACGTCGCAATTTATACGTGCACAGTTGTCCAAGTACCATCTGTGCACGTGCACAGATGTCCAAGTACCATCTGTGCACGTGCACAGTTGTCCAAGTGACAACTGTGCACGTCGAAATGTAGACGTGCACAGATGGGCTCATATGGACTTGGACGTGCACAGATGTCACTTTCCTAACTGTGCACGTGCACACATATCACTTGTCCAACTGTGCACGTGCACAGTTGTCACTTGCCCAACTGTTAACGTGCACATATGTCACTTGCCCAACTGTACACGTGCACAGATGTCACTTGCCCAACTGTACACGTGCACAGATGGAACTTGCCTAACTGTGCAGGTGCACAGATGTCACTTGCCCAACTGTGCACGTTTATGTCCTTACGTAAGGGTTTATACGAGGGTGAGCCTTTATATCTACGTATAATAAATTTTTAACAGTTAAAATTATTCAATCCTGGTGGAATGGGGCGTACTAACTTTTCCAAAGGTTGTTTCAAAATATTTTAAAGGCTATTTTTATGAAAACATTCCTTCTAAATTATTATAAATAAAAGAAAATCTTCCTTTACATTTATTTTGCTTCCTCATAGAGAAAGCTTTGTAATAGTTACATTTTCAAAAAAACTTTAATTCATTTAATTTAACTTTCGTCAGTTCATGAATGTCTAATACAATTTTCTGAAGCTTGCATTAGATATTTACATTTTGTGTGTGTGTGTGTGTGTTGATGCTACACTTTTTTGTGAACACGATAACTTGAGAATAGTTGCAGATAAATTGATAAAATTCGTACGGCTTATTTTTACCACTAATAACTTAAATCAGACACAAGGATTTCAAAAAATGTTAACTGCATTTTTAGCATGTTTTTACTACATGAAAAATTGTTTTTTATAGTTCAAACTTTTTTTCATTATCATAATTCACAGTTAATGCATGAAAACAGAATATTCCTTGACTCGAAACAAATCCATTGTTCTATAATATTAATATATTTTATTTAAGATTAAGAAAATTTTAATCAGTTATAATATTGGAAAAATTGAGATTTACAATTTTATTAAAATAATTAATCCTTCTTCTTTAAGGACGCAAATTATCTATTTGCTATTTCATCATGACGAGGAAGCAGAGTGCTCATGATATGAGCCCAAAAAAATATAGTCTCCGGTAAAACGCCCAAAATCGAATTAACAGCTAGTTTTAATACATTCATCTTAATAAGCCCCACACTGTTAAAAATGTTTAAAATTCTCCAACACTTCTACAATACAAGAGTAATGAGCATGTTGGTGGCGGAAGTGAGAACGTGTTTAGTGACAGGTGGTGAGAGAATTTTACGGAATTTGTGTGGAAGGTGTGAGTGGAGTGTCAGGGTGGAAGCCGAGGAGGTGAGTAGGGTTATGTGGGGTGAATTGGGGAGATAAAAAGTGAGTTTAAGCGTGGGTGTGAGGTGGGATTTAGTTGGATAGGGAAAGTGAGGTTAGGTTGGCAAGTAATCGGGGCCAAGGGTGGTTCTCGCAGAGTTAGGGGATGCTAAGGGAGAGAAAGGGGTGTCTGCAGGGACTGAGGAATTGAAGAAAAAGAAGGGGGCAAAAAAAGAAGGAAAATTTGGCGGCGAAAGACGCAAACATTTTGCAGAGACATCTGTCGGTTGCGAAAGGTACTGCATGAATAGGTCACAGTTACCGGCGGCAGAGCGGGAGGTGGGCAGCGAGAGTACTGGCAGTGCTGGTAGTGAAACTGACGGGGAGGGAATTTTCCAAAAGCCACGACGGCCAACAACGCGTCGCCCGGTGTCGAGCGGTGCGTCGGGGAGAGGGAGAAAGCGGGACGGTGGCAACGAAGGAAGCGAGAAGGTAAGGGAGAGAGCGTCGAGCGCAAGTGACGGGGAGGATCTCTTGAAAATGAAGAGAGACAGCCAAGAGAGTCCGGAGAAAAGCGAGGTCGAGAGCCCGTTTAAAAAAAGCGGGATAACACCTAGGTCACCCCCCAAAAAAATGGAGGGGATGTTGGAAAAGGAGGCTCTCGGGTTGTTGTTAGGCGAGATCAGGGGGCTGAGGGAGGACGTAAGGGGGACCAAGGAGCAGATGGAAGGCATGAGGGAGGACTTGAGAATCAGAGATGAGAAATGGGAAAAGGAGGTGAAAGAGCTGAGAGAGAGAGAGAGAGAGAGTAGATGGGTTAGAGAGGGAAAGAAAAGAAAAAGAAGTTAAAATAAAACAGATGGTAGAGGAGATTAGGGTGTGGAAAGAAAGGACCGAAAAAAGTCTTGAGAAGGTGGAGGGCAGGACGGAAATGGAAATAGGAGACGGGGGTATTGGGGGCGAGATTAAAGGTATTTGGGAGAGGGTAGGGAATATGATAGAAGAGAAAGTGGGAGAGCGTAGGAATGAAAAGGAGGAGAGGGCGGATAGGGAAAGGATAAGGGCAATGGAGTTGAGAATGGAGAGAAAGCAGAAAGCAAACAGGAAAAATAATATTGTGATAAGAGGGTTGAAGATAAAGAGCGGGGAAGAAAGAGAGGGCGTGGAAGCGCTGCTACAGAGCATAGGATGGAATAAAGGCACGGTAGGGAAAGTTAAGTTGGAGGGGAGAAAGGAGAAAGAACTGGCGGTTGTGGAGTTGGAGAGCTGGGAAGAAAAGTTGGGGGTAATGCGGAATAAAAATAGGATAAAGAATAAGGAAGTTTTCATCGATCACGATTTGCCGAGAAAGGAAAGGGATGTACAGAGAATGCTGTACGACAGGGCTAGGAGGGAGAGGAGTGAAGGGCGATCGCCGAGGGTAGGATATCAGAAAATAAAAATAGACGAGAAAATGTGGGTGTGGGATGAGGAGAAAGAGGTGTTGAAGGAAGTGCAGGGGAATTTGTTTCGTAGGAAGTAGGGGGGTGGGGGTAATGCAGGGTAGAGGAGTTGTGAAGGTGCTTTACTGGAACGTAGCAGGGGTAAAGAAGAAAGATGAGGAGTTCTGGAGGTATATCCAGGAATTTGATGTGGTAGGACTGGTAGAGACGTGGGTGGAAAGAAAGGAATGGGATAGAATAGAGCCAAAGCTGCCAAGGGGGTATAGGTGGAGACTCCAGGAGGCGCTCAGAGTGAAGAAGAAAGGAAGGGCTAGTGGGGGAATTATAGCGGGGGTTAGAGATGGATTAGAGGAAGAAGCTCACGGAGAGGAAGAGGGGGAGGGAGTGCAAATGAGGAAAGTGAAGATAGGAGGGGTAAGCAGTAAGTTTGTGACAGTGTACAGTAAGGATGGGATGGAAAGAATTAAAGAAAGGGTGGAAGACCTGTTAGGTGAAAGAGAGGAGGGTATGGTGGTACTGGGTGGGGACTTTAACGCGAGGATGGGGAGGGAAGGGGGCCTTTACAGGGAAGGGGAAAGCTTCGAAAGGAATTCGAAGGATAGTTTAATAAATAAGGAGGGGGAGATTCTAAGGGACTGGATGGAGGATAGAGGCTGGGCGGTGGCAAATGGTATGGCAACTGGGGACGAAGAGGGAGAATACACATACGTAGGTAAGGTGGGGGTATCGGTAATAGATTATGTAGTTATGAATATGCAAGGGTGGGAGGAGATGGAGAGATTCGCAGTAGAATGGAGGGTAGAATAGACCATCAGCCATTAGAGTTGTGGATAAGGGGTGAGAACGGCGGAAGGCAAGGTGGGGAAGAAGTGTCGACGGGGGAGAGGGTTAACTGGACGAGGGAGTCGATAAAGAAGTATAAGGAGCAGTTAGGGAAGGTACGCTTCGAAGGGGAGACGGTGGAAGAGATATGGGAGGATTTAAAAGAGAAAGTGAAATGTTTCGTGCAAAAGAAGGTATTTAAAAAGAAGAAGAAAGGAATGGTGAAGCCGTGGTGGGATAGGGAATG
>CAKNYM010044871.1:46448-62886 GCA_932195095.1 Andricus curvator | reverse complement strand
AAGGTGAAGAGGAAGTATAAGAAGTGGAAAGAGGGTACTGCGAAAAGGGAGGAGTACGTAGAAATGAGGAAGGGGTTTAGATTGATGTGTAACAAGAAAGAACAGGAAAAGGAGAAAGAGCTGGAGGAGGAGTTAGGAAATGTTAAGACAGAGGGGGACGTCTGGAAGATAATAAATAGGTTTAGGAAGCGTAGAGTAGGGATAAGCGAGAAGATAGGGAGTGAGGAGTGGAGGGAGTTTTTTAAAGAATCAATCCAGGGCTCAGATTCAAGGAAGAGAGATGATGGCAGTAGAAGAACGGGGGAGGCAGAGATGGAGGAGTTGAATGACGAGGAGATAGAGAAACAGGTAAGGAAGTTAAGAAGGTCAAAATCAGCAGGGCTGGATGGGATAGAGAACGAAGCATGGCTGTTTAGTACACAAGAGGTTAGGGAGAGGCTGAAGGAGGTAGTGAAGAAAGTTTGGAGGAGGGAGGGATTCCCACGAGGGTGGAAAGAAGGGTTGATAGTACCTCTGTATAAGAAAGGAGATAGGGATAGGTAGGAAAATTATAGAGGAATTACGCTAATGAATACGGCGTATAAAGTATACGCGACGGTAGTGGCGGAGAGGCTGCGGAAGGATGTTGAGGGGAAAGGAATATTGCCGGAGACGCAGGCGGGTTTTAGGGCAGGTAGGAGTACTATCGACAATATCTATGTTCTGCAGTACATTGTGGATAGAGAATTAGCGAAGAAGGGGTCGAGAGTGTACGCGTTTTTTTGTGGATCTAAAAGGCGCGTTTCCGTCCGTGGATAGGGGGAGGTTGTGGGAGGCGATGGAGGATAGGGGAGTGGAGAGAGGCCTGATCGAGAGGGTAAGGGAGATATATGAAGAGACCAAAGATAAGGTTAGAGGAGGACAGGGGATTTCGGAGGGATTCTGGATGGATAGGGGATTAAGACAAGGGTGTCCGCTTAGCCCAACGCTTTTTGCGATTTTAATTGCGGATATGGAAAGTAAGCTGGAGGCCGGAGTAGTAGGACGAGTCAGGATAGAAGGGGTTAGAATTTGGTCGCTAGCGTATGCAGATGACATAGTGTTGGTGGCGAAACGCGAGGAGGCCTTAAAGGAAATGATGAAGAGGTTGAGAAGATACCTGGATAAGAACAGGTTAGAACTGAATGCGGAAAAGTCCAAGGTTATGGTTTTCAGAAAAGGAGGTGGAAGGGGTAAGGAAGGGGAGTGGAAGTGGAAGGGAAAGGCGGTGCAGGAGGTGAAAGAGTTTGTGTACCTGGGCTTCTTGTTTGGGAGAAATGGCGGAGTGGATGGTCACGTAAAAGAGAGAGCGAGGAGGGCAAATGTGGTGATGAGGCAGGTGTGGGGGTTGGGAAAGAAGTTATTTGCAGATGATTTTGGAAGGAGAATGAAATTGTTTGATTGTATGGAGTAGAGGTGTGGGGGTGGAAGGAAAGCGAAGAGGTAAATAGGACACAGGAGAGGTATGTAAAGTGGACACTGGGGCTGGCAAGGAACACGCCTAATTATATTGTCAGGAGAGAGACGGGGAGAACGAGTGTAGGGATTCTAGCGGGGAGTCGGGCGTGTAAGTATGAGGAGAAATTTTGGGAAGAGGGGGGAAGTAAGCTGGTTAGGGAGTGTTGGTGGGAGAAGGAGAACAGGAGAGGGGGTGGGAAGATGGAGGTTGAAAGAGAAAGGTATTTTAGAACGAATGGACTGCAGATGGATGAAGTGAGAAGGATGCATGAGGAAGGAAGGAAGGTATATGAGTTGGTTGAGAAAAACAGCATGGAGAGAGAGAAGACAGCAGGGGAAGAGAGAATAAGAGAGACAAGGTTTAATGGGAACTATGTGTGGATTATGCCAAGGACAAGAGCGCAATATTTGTGTGAGAAAGGAGAGAAAGGAAGTCAGGAGCTTATAGCGAGGATGAGATGTGGGTGCATGGAGGGTTATAATAGGTTCTGGCTCGCTAGGGAAAAGAGGATGTGTGAACTATGTGGGAAGGAGGAGGCAAGAGTGGAGCATTGGTTGGAGGAGTGCGTAGAGGTGGAAAGTAGTGGGATAAGCATGGAGGTACTGATGCATGAAAGGGAGGACAAAAGGGCAGTAGTATGGGTGAAGGGAGTCTTGGGTAATATGGAGAAGAAGAGAAGGAAGGAGGAAGAGGAATGGAGAAGGAAAGATTGTAAATAGAGGAGGAAGTAAATATAAGTAAATGTAAATATTCTAAATATTAGATAAGTATTAGGGATTAGCCGCGGAGGCAGAGTTTGGTAAGGCGAGGCAAAGCAAGAAAGTAGGGACATGCGTGCGAGGCGAAGTGAGGAAGGCAATGCTATAAGAGCGAGCGGCGTTAGAGATAAGGTGTGGAAGGATGTTAGTTTTAAGGGTTAGTTTTAAGAAAATTCTTTAAAAGAAGTGTAAGCAAGTCAATTTTTTAAGGCCAGCAGGCTAAAAAATAAACGTTTATCTATCTACAAAGTAAGGTAAAATTGCAAACACGGCCTTGGAATGACGAAATTGCAATACATGTATTGTAAGTGCTGTAAATCGTGAAGTCACCGTCGAGCATTCCAATACATGTATTGTAGCGTTTATAAGTCGAAAATTGTGCACAAGGGATTCACGGAGTTAATTGAATTCACGGAATTCAAAGAATTCGCGGAATTCATGAAATTTAAGGAATTCACGAAATTTATGGAATTCGCGGAATTCATGGAATTCACGGAATTCATGGAATTCACGGAATTCGCGGAATTCATGGAATTCGAGGAATTCGCGGAATTCATGAAATTTAAGGAATTCAAGAAATTTATGTAATTCACTGAATTCATGGAATTCACGGAATTCATGGAATTCATGGAATTCACGGAATTCATGGAATTCACGGAATTCATGGAATTCACGGAATTCATGGAATCCAAAGAATTTAGAGAATTGAAGGAATTTAGAGAATTGAAGGAATTCATAGATTTTAAGAAATTTTGAGAATTGAGGGTATTAAGGGAATTTAAGGAATTCAGAGAATGCCAGGCATTCCAAGAAATCTATGGATACAAAGAATTCAAAATCCTTAGAATTTACAGAATGGTTTTCATTCCTGGAATTCTCATAATTCCTTGAATTCGTTGAATTCGTTGAATTCGTCGAATTCGTTGAATTCCTTGAATTCTCTGAATTCCCTGAGTTCTTTAAATTCCTTGAATTCTCTGACTTCCTTGAATTTTCTGAAAGCCTCGAATTCTCTGATTCCCTTGAATGCTCTGAATTCCTTGAATTCTCTGTATTCCTTTAATCCTATGAATTTTTTTAATTGAATGGATTCCTCGAATTCTACTAATTCATGGAAATCCATGAATTCCTTGAATTCTATGAATTTTTCGAAAGTGAGTGTGTGTAAAGTGACATTGGGTAGGGTCGGCCTATTTTTTCGTGTTCTCGCGTCGGCCCCAGGCTCACGGGATTTTCAAAATTTTGCACATGTCCAAACTCTTTCTCCAATTTGTTCTTTAGAATTATAAATTTTCTGGCTATAGTGTAAGAAAGTTTATTATCTAACAATCGAACTTTAGGCTGCAAAATATTATTCAACTAGGAAATATCGATTTAAACCAATTTTAATAGGTTTCTGATACTTACCTTTGGAGTGATGGGTACAGTTTTGAAATTTGGAACCAATTATGAATTTTGGTTCGAAAAAACACTTAAAACTAGGCCAGTTTATGTGAAATGATGAATAGAGAGAATGAGTAAGGTTTTATTTGTTTTTATGCAAGTTAAACTCTGGAATCCGTCGAACTTGAAACATTTTTGACCTATTTTTGACCCATGCTTGAGCAAGGGAACTTTTTTTCACGCGGGACATAATACCTCATTTTTGCACTTATGGAGTTTTTTTCGAGACCCTATAACAATTGCTTATGGGGGTTGAATTTAAAAAGTATTCAGCAAATAATTTTCAAGAAAATCATGCCAGATGCAGTAAGATAATATAATATTAACGATTCTATCACAAATTTTCAAAAAGGCTCACTTTTTTTGGCATTCGAACAAATCTGGGGGGTGAGACCAAGAAAATTTGAAGAAAAAAAATGTGTACCACACAAATAAATAAACCTTCATATTTCACTAACCAATGACTAAGACAAATGTGTAACCCGTCATTACACATCATCACATAAACAACAGTGAAACTTTGATCAAAGTTATGTAAAAATTTTTTATTCAACTTCACTTTTTGTTACATCATAAGAAAATACATCAAATAAATAAACAATTTTGTGAAATCAAAGACAGATAAGTAACTTGAAAAAAATAAATACCTACCGAGTAGGCACGGTAGTAAGTAGTTAGACATACTGGGAGACTCAAAGAAGCTTAATAAGATAAAAGTATTGAAAAGTACATTTCGTGACTAATGCGGGCTGACGGTTTTTTTTAAACGAGCGCAATGTTTTTGTAACGAGTCGTAGGTAAGGGCGTATAATTATACGTAGATATAAATGATCACCCTCGTATCAACCCTTACGTACGGACATAAACGTGCACAGTTGGGCAAGGGACATCTGTGCACGTGCACAGTTGGGCAAGTGACATCTATGCACGTGCACAGTTGGGCAAGTGACATCTGTGCACGTGCACATTTGGGCAAGTGACATCTGTGCACGTGCACAGTTAGGAAGGTGACATCTGTGCACGTCCAAGCCCACAGGAGCCCATCTGTGCACGTCTACATTTCGACGTGCACAGTTGTCCAAGTACCATCTGTGCACGTGCACAGTTGTCCAAGTACCATCTGTGCACGTGCACAGTTGTCCAAGTGACGACTTTGCACGTGCACAGATGGCACGTGCACAGTTGTCACGTGCACAGTTGTCCGTCTGGCCATCGACGTGCACAGTTGGGCACGTGCAAAGTTGCTACGTGTAAAGTTGACCCCGTCCCATTTAAAACCTTTCAGAACGCTTGAAAAGTTTATCAATTTTGTGTTCGAAATTTTCAAACATCTGCATTCTGTCTACAATCTTTTTTAATTTTGCTTTTTGAAAATAAAAAATAATTTTAAATCTTCTCACCAAACTTAAAAATTATTCTTTTTCTTCTCAAAACCTTTAAAGATCCATAAAAAGCTTCAAAATTTTATTTCGAAATCTTCACGAATCTAAATTTAGTTTTTTATTTCTGGAAATTTTGTCCAGTTTTAAATGAAGTTTGGATCTTCTCAAAACTTGTAAATATCTCTCAAACTAACTAAAATTTTCTCTAAATTGATAATTGTTCCATTGTTATTTATGCATCAAAATTCAATAATTTCACTTACATATTAAAAATTTGTTAAATAGGACAATTAAAATTGTATGGAAAGTAAAATATTGCTGAATATCCCAAAAAAGTCATCATTAATTAAAAAATTTCAAATTAAATGGTTAAAAATGGAATATTTTAGATTGAAACAATATTTGAATAGGATTCGGAATTGAATACGAGCGTTTAGTTATAAATTTATTAATTTGCAATTATTTTAGAATTAAGAATAGTTTATGAAGTTTCAATCCGAAGTTCACATTTTTTAACTACTGAGGCTTTCAAATTGAAAAATGTATATTTTTAACGTTAAAATCTGTTCAGAATCGTCTTGTAAAATCAATAATTGTTCAATTTTCAATAATCGTACTACAGTTCATTGTGATTTATTATAATAGCAAAAGTTCTTGGTAAAAGTGAAAAATTATTTTTATTGTAGTTCCTTGTAGAAAATTATATATATTACATATCCTACAAAAATTGACAGTGAAGTACAAGTCAAAACGTTGATGTGGATTCTAAAAGTGTATAGTTTGTAATTTTTTTGTTGAAATTTGTACATTTCTACAATAAACTACTAGTATATACAACACAATTTTTAAGTACAGTTTCCCAATATCTCAACTTTGGTGAAATCTTGTTTTTTTTTGTAAAGATTTGTAACATTCTACAATAATTTTACGTACAATTAAAAGATTTTTATGACGTCAAACACCCAAATTAAAAAATGTAGAATCCTGTAGTTTTCTGTAATACCTTGTAGATTTTTACGACAAAGTAAAACACATATTATCAATAAAAAGTTATACAAATTTTTGAATTGTCGAAAGTTATACTTTATTGTTAATTTTTTTTGCTTTTTCAACAAAAAAGATTAAAATTTTTTATTAAAAACTAGAAATTTTAGCTAAATTGCAGGTTTTATCAGAATTCATAATAATTTAATTATTTATTATATATTTTTATCTATGTAATTACTTTTTATTAAGTTTTGTTTAGTTTCCAATTTTAGTCGATTCACTCATTGAAAATAAACTGAATTTGACATGATTTTTATTACTATTTTTAAGTTCTCTTCCATACTACATTTGAATCTCCCGCAAATCCCGATCTATTCCGAATGGTCCCGAACCAAAACATCCCTAAAAAATGGCGGCTTCGAAGCCTTCAAGTAGGCACAGATCGTTAAATTGAATCCTGCATCCATTATATTATATATATCAGTGGGTCATACATGTCTTCGAAAGGTAAACCTTTATTCCATATCAAGAAAATTTTGTTGTTTGGCGTGTCAAATATAGTCTAGTAGGTTGTGATCGTTTAGTTGAAACAATTTTTCAACTGAACTGTCACAACCTACTAGATTACATTTGACATGCCTGCTCCTACCAGCGAGGAATTTGTTTACAAGATGTCAAAATGTCATATGTCATTATAGTGGACCACTTCTTCATTGCGCTACAGATAAAATTAAGCAATACAAAGTTCTCAATCTTGAGTTAGTTTCAATTGAATGCTACAGCTCAAGAAATGATTGCATTTCACTGAAAGATGGATCCATTGAATCTATTCTAAGCGACAGACTTTTCTCTTGACTCTAACAAGAACTGTAGGCAAAGTTATGGAAAATGTCCACAAGGAAGGAAGCAGTCGTTTTTCCATTACTCCACACAGAGACTTGATTTTTGTTCTATTTTACAGACCGATATTTAGGTAAATTTAATAGATTAGTCTAACATGAAATTAAATTCTCCTTTATATTTTAGTCGTCCATTTTTTTATTTTAAGTATGACCGTGCCACTAAAATGGAAAGGGGGCAAGGTTTACCGAAATTCAGTGAGCGTCTTTTTATTTTTTTTTCGGTACTGCTAGACACTTCGACTGAGTACTTTTAACAAACAGTAAAAAGGATTTAGATTATTTAGATATTTAGATTTAGATTATTTGATTTTTTTTTCGTTTTCTATCCTGTAATATCAGTTTGGACAAATATACACAAAACTCCCGGAACAGGTTATTAAAATCAATAATAACTTTTTAAATTTAAATTTAAAATAATAGACCTAATAGAAATAATTTGTATTTATGAACAGAAGCCAAAAGTCATTCATAAAATTCTTTTGTGATCATTTCTTAATTAAAAAATATTACTAATATTTACTATATTAATATTTAGCCTATTTAGAAACTTTATATCTCGGAAGCATTTCTTTATTTTGATTTTAAACTGGAAATTGTATTTTTTAAAGCAATCCGCTTTTATTTCATCTTCAGATAGTGATTTCGATTTTACAGAATGTTTTTTTCGTGCTTTGAGAAGATTGCCATTTTGTTGGTTACATAGTTCTGTATAGCCACCTTTCACATGTAAAATTGCCTAGAAAATTAATACCGTATTTAAAGTTTTTTTGTAAAAAATTTAATGATAAATATATAAATATTGAATTTTTTAACCACTTGGAATCAGTATGACGCACGCACATCTGTCCGTGGAAATACCCAGAACAAACAATTATTTTCAATTTAAAAAAAATGTTTTTTTACCACGCCAGCAAATATTATAGTTATTTCAGAAGATAAATCTTTTCTGCTTTCCAAAATCATGCCGAAAACTGTTTTAGATTTGGCTGATTTATCGTCCAGAACGCAATACAAGACTGCATGAATTTTGATTATGTAGGAGAAGATGCCCGGGAAAATTAAAAAAAAAGAGTTCCTAACAGAAAGTGAGATTGAATATGATTTTTGTCAGGATTATTTAAAACAAATGGAGGAAAAAAAAGAAAGTGCTCTAGGTGAAACAGAACATGTTGAATTTGAAGAAAATAATGAAACGGAATCTGAAGATAAGATGGAAATATTGGATTACGATTTTAATGACAAAGTAATTGAACACGATTCTTGCGACAGCGATAGTAACAGAGATAGCTCGAGAACTTCCGAATCTGAAGAAGATTGGGAAGAAGAGTCTCAAAATCAGAAGCGCGAGAAAAAGTTCAAGAAGTCTTTGCGAGATTGGGCTCTCCTGTACGAAGTGCGTCTTGTAGTTCTCACTGCAATGCTCCTGATAATAAAGCAGTTCACTCAATTTGTGTTGCCTTGTGATGCTAGAACATTCTTACGCACACCTCGCTCTACTACGATTACCTGCATGTCAGATGGAGGAGAATATCATCCCTTTGGATTAGAACGAGCTATTAATTCAATTTTGGTAGAACGTGAGTATAAGGGCAATACAGAATATACAATCAATTTCCTGGTTAGCATAGACGGTTTACCAATATCCAAATCACCTAGCGAATCTTTATGGCTAATTCTTTGCTCTGATTTGAGTTCCAGAACGGTATACTTAGTAAGAGCCTACTATGGATTCCATCATCCAAAGGATTCGAATGGATTTTTGAAAGTATTCACGGACGAGGCAACATCTCTGTGTGAAAACGGTGTTATGCGTAAGAATAAACACATTAAAATAAACTTTGGTGCATTAATATGTGATGTATATTTAATTTATTTCCAGAACTGACGAAGGATTTATGAACCATGCATACAAGGGCACACATCAAGAAGTAGGAGATAAAACCATTTTTAAAAATATACCCGGGTTTGGACCCATTTCAAGTGTTCTACTTGATTATATGCACCTAGTTCTATTACGAGTGACGAAAAAATTAATGGTGCTCTGGTTATTCAGTCCTCCTCAAGTAAAAATTTCTTCTGGGGACATTGATAGAATTTCTGCAAGACACATAAAATTAGGGGAAAGTCATCCGTCCAATCACACTAGAGTCCCGCTGTAGTAGTTCCCGAGATACAGTACAAGGAGGTCCAAGGGGGCGAGAGAGAGGCACTTGCAAGGCCAGCGGAGTTGCGATGTTTACGGTTCGGCACTGTAAGAAGCCGCAAGCAAGAAGGAGAAGAAGAACGGTTTGTGTATTCCTGAGATAGTGTGAAGCGATTAAGGGTACCCCCGACACGGCCACTATAGCGGGACTCTACTGTACGGTAGAAAACCAAGGTCGTTACGGAATATAGGTGATTGGAACGCTACTGAGTTTACAAACTTTTTGCTATACAGTGGACCACTAGTTCTGAAGGACATTCTTAATGAAGACATGTATTCAAACTTCTTAGATTTACACGTAGCAATGACCATCTTGGCCAGTCCCATTCACGTAAAAACTCCAGGTAACATCGACTCCGCTCACAAGCTTTCGGAATACTTTATCCAAACATTAGAAATTATTTACGGGAAAGAATGCATGTTGCACGATTTTCATAACCTTCTTCACCTTTGTGATGACGTAAGAAAGTATGTGTTTAGTGCTTTTGAATTCGAAAATTTCATGACTAAAATATAAAAAAAATTGCGCAGAAACTGTAAACCTTTACAGCAGCTAGCAAGGAGGTATGCTGAAATTGAAGCTAACAATGGTGTCAAAATCCTTAAATATGATAGCGTAAAATATCTAAAACATGCACATACTAGTGGACCACTGCTTCATTGCTGTACAGATACAATCAAACAATACAAAGTTCACAATCTTGAGTTTTTTTTCTATTGAATGCTACAACTCTAGACTCTGCAGGGGCGCACATTTTACTTCCCTTGCTTCTCGTGGGATCAAAATGGACATGCAAAATACCAAAGATGGAAAGAAATGAGGAAGGGAGGTGGCGGAGGGGGGAGAGGGGTTAGGCCTTAACGGGTCTAGCATAACCCTTTCCTCCCCATCTGTCACTCCGGCAAGCCAAATTCAGGCGACGGCTGTGTCCCCAGCTCCCTCGGGAGCTGAGGAATCGACGGTCCCTCTGAACGAGGCTATGCTAATGGGAGAGGCCAATCAGTCCCCCAAAAAGAAGAGACGCATCAACGGTTCCCTGAAAAGGCGACTGAAGAGGCAAACGCAGCAGGCTAGTAGAGCAGCTGCGGAAGCTGGAACGTCGGCATCTATAGGGCCGACATCCAGCACTGAGGCCCAGAAGAGAGGTAGGGGCTCAGAGGACACCCCGCCGGGGGTGGCTAAGCCTTTGAAGAGACACAAGGCGGCCCAGCAGCCTACGAACAGAGAGTCGTCGGGAGCTGTACTGACGGCCGCTCAGAGGACTAACCCCCTGGCGATGGTGGTGACCGACACCAACTATCCGGACTTGTTGTTCACTACGGAGCAGTACGAGATCTTCAGGGAGGCTACCTGGAGGGCGCTCGAAAAAGTTTCCCCATATCAATGGCCAAGATTCGTGACCTTCTTCTGTAGAGGAGGGGTCTTCGTATTTGTGGCAGCCGAACTAGCGGCTAAAGCTTGACTACTCAAAGCAGTGGTCGAGACAGAGAGGCTACGGCGTGGTTCCCGGATAAACTGGAAGACCCGTCTGAGGTGCTCCGTCGGTTGGAGAAATTCAACCCCTCACTGAATACAGCGTCCTGGCGAATCGTCAGGTGCGATAGGCCTTAGGAAGAGGACACAGTAGGAGGCACCAGGCATCTCCTAGTCGTGCAGATTCCTGAGTCCCAGACGAGGGCTCTTGCGGCCCTCAACAACAGGCCCTTCTATCACTTTGGACAGGTCAACTTTAGGGTTGCCGGCCAGGGACAGGAGGAGCCTGTTGAGATACAGGAAGATCCGGAGCAGACCTAAATGACTGCTTCTGATCTAAATATTACCCAGATTAACTTGCATCACAGCAAAGGCGCCTCTGCAGTTTTGCAGAGGGGCGTGGCTGCGAGGCACACAGGTATCTTGCTAATCCAAGAACCATGGTTAGTTCGAGATACCATAAGGGGTTGAGGGGGGGGGGGCTGGTCTTCTTGTTACAGGGATCCCAAGGCGGCCAAATCAAGGGCCTGCATACTGGCGAAGGGAGTTAACGCTGTCCCGCTGCTTGAGCTATGTTCGAGAGACCTGATGATGATAGCTACGGTTCTCAAAGGAATAGGAAGGCTAGTTCTGGGATCGGCTTATTTTCCTTATGACAGTGATACCAACCCACCAGTGAAGGTACGTACACTGGTGGAATATGGCAAGGTAAGGGGTATTCCTCTTCTACTTGGATGCAATGCTAATTCCCACCATATTTTGTGGGGCAGCACGGACATCAACTCAAGAGGTAATGACCTACTGGAATACCTAATCACCACTGATTTAGATATTCTTAACACGGGGAACACCCCGATGTTCCGTAACTCGGTCAGGGAGGAAGTCATTGACATCACTCTCTGTACCAGTAGTTTTTTGGAATAATATCAAGAAGTGGAGAGTTTCAGATGAACCCACTCTCTCAGATCACGCACAGATAGAGTTCGTGTTGGAATCCGTTGTACTTGCTGGCTCTAAATGGGTCAGAAATCCAAGAAGAACGGACTGGGATCAGTTTTCCACGGAACTAAGATGTGCACTTTCAGAGGTTCCCAGGTCAATTCGAAACGTGGATACCCTGCAGATGGCAGCCAAAACTTTCACGGAAGCCATCAAAGCTACTTATGAAAGTAATGGTCGACCTACAAGAGTCCGAAAGGCTGGGGAGACACACTGGTGGAATGGGAAACTCGAAGAGCTTCGCAGGGAAACCAGAAAGAAGTTCAGACGTGCGAGTACTGGCAAAACGAAGGAACTGTGGACCTCATTCACAACGATGAGGGATGAATACAGGGGTGCAATACGTAAGGCAAAGCAAGAGAGCTGGACCAACTTTTGCACAGACTTCAAGAAGGGAGCTGAGGCAGCTAGACTGGATAGGCTCCTTTCTCGAAATCCGGACGCTATTCTCGGCACTCTAAAATTGCCCGGCGGGGGTACTCAGAGTCGGACGGGGATATCTTGGCTCACCTGATCGAGGCACATTTCCCGGGCTTTTCAAGGTTTGGATAAAATAAGACGACACCTTAGAGGCAAACAAAGTCGCCTGCGGTCCAATTGAGCACATAAAGGCGGTTAGCCAACGAGACTGTCACCTCCGCCAGGGTCAGGTGGGCCCTGAAGTCTTTCAGTCCTTACAAGTCTCCTGGCCCAGATGGCATATATCCAGTCCTTTTACAGAGGGCTGGAGAGGTCATCATGGGGCCGCTAGTGAGACTTGCTAGGGCTAGTCTGAAGTTGGGACATGCCCCGGCGGCATGGAGGGGTACGAGAGTAGTCTTTATTCCGAAAGCAGGTAGGATCGGTTATACCTCACCCAGGGATTTCCGTCTTATCAGCCTAACATCTTTCCTACTAAAAACAGTGGAAAGACTTGTGGATAGATATATCCGCGATAACGTCTTGTCAAGTAGGCCACTTCACAAGGAGCAACACGCCTACAGGGCTGGTCACTCGACGGAGACGGCCCTAAGCGGAGCAGTAAACCTAATTGAAGGTCAACTGAAGGAGAGAGGCTTTGCGATTGGAATCTTCATGGGCATCGAAGGAGCCTTCAATAACTACGACTACCGTTGGCTCGGGATGTCCGCAGGGAGGAGTTATATCGCCCTTGCTGTGGTGCTTAGTAGTGGATAAACTGCTTCATCTACTCTCGAGTCAGGGCCACCACGTCATAGGCTATGCGGACGATATATTGGTTATCGTGCGCGGCAGGCATCTGGATGCGCTCTTCGGAGTAATGCAGCAAGCACTGATGATAGTGGATTCATGGTGCAAGAAAACTGGACTATCGGGTAATGCAAGTAAGACAGACGCGGTTGTTTTCACCAGAAGGTACAAGTGTGGAACCACGATTACATTGAAACTTGGAGGACATCAACTGGAAATCAAAGTACGAGCTAAATATCTAGGAGTCATTCTGGATAAGAAGCTGTTATGGAACGAGCACCTGGAAAACAAGTGCAAGAAGCTAGTAGCGACTCAATGGCTCCATAGGAGAGCCATAGGGAAAAGCTGGGGCTTGAAACCGGAGACACTTATATGGATCTACACAGCGATCTTGCGACCCAGACTAACCTATGCGGCGGTGGTCTAGTGGAGCAGGGTCGAGCTGTCCACTGTGAAGTCTCGACTGGAAAGGATCCGGGGACTGATTTTGAGAGGCGTCACTTGTGCCTCGAAGTCATAGGCAATTACTGCATCAGTGAGTTAGAGATATAATAATAAAATACAACTCAAGAAATAACTGCATTTTACTTAAGGATGGTTCCATTGCTTCTATTCTCAATATCGTAGAAAATGCGAAGAAAATTTTCTTGATAGGAAATAAACATTTACCTTGCGGAGACCTGTATGATAAGCCAGATAATTCTAGTGCTTTTAAAATTCACCTAATATCAAATAAAAGCGACAGACTTTTCTCTTGGCCCTTACAAGAACTGGATGCAAAGTTATGGAAAATGTCTGCAAGGAAGCAAGCAGTCGTTTTTCCATTACTCCACACAGAGACTTGATCTTTGTTCTATTTTCCAGACCGATATTTAGGTACATTCGATAGATTAGTCTAACCGAAAATTAATTTGCGGTTCCTAGAATTATTAAAATAAAAAATCCTCTTATTTAGCTGCTATTAGAGAGAGAAGATCAAAAGCCACCGAAGTGAAAATTAAAAGAATTACCTCCAGTCGTTCGACTGGAGCAAAAAAAATATACATCAGAGAATTGCAAGTTTATTATACATATTAGTATTACTTCTATACTTCTTTAGTGTTCATAGATCTATAAAATTCGACGTAGTTAACTGAGATATTAAGGTTTACTCTACCGATTCGAATGAGGTTTGACATATTTTGAGGTACATCGGAAAATTTCAAAAAGTTTGTTTGAACATACATATTAAGCTTATTTTCTTCCAAATCCAACTTCATAATTCTTGATAAATTAATTTTTGATAAAGGGGTTTCTTCGGTCTTAGGGTTTTATGTAAAGTGCAAAAAAGCGATTTTAGGTGTTAAACATCGATTATATATCCGTAAGACCGAAGAAACTCATTTATCGAAAATTTAATTACAACAACGGTCGAAAAAACTTGGAAGCTAAGCTTTAAATTTGGACTTGTTTCATTTAATATTTTTTTCCAATTAAAAAATATAAATGTCTACTTTTATCAAGAAGATTTCTAGTAAGCTTTCAGCGGGCGAAACCGTTGTTGTGGCCAAGAGAATTGATTTTTCATCAAATTAAATTTTCGAATTTTTCTCGCCAACAACGAAAGGTTCGCAAAACTTTAAAAAAGAAGTTTCGTCGCTTTAAAAAGTTGTAGTGCTCACTTTTTTTTTGTGTTATCTTACGTCGTTCACAACTTAAAGATAGTGAGTCTACCTGATTAGAAATGGATTCGTTCTATATTTTAATTTTTCTCACATTTTGAAGCAAGAAACAAAACAAAGAAGACACAAACTCAACGGATGAAATGGACGACCAGGATATGAAAGAGGAAATTGAAGGAGAATTCGAAGAAGATAAACGTGAAGAAGATTCAAGTTAAGGAAAATGGTCCTTTAAAAAAATATGTTTTTATTTCAAGTTTAGATCTTAGTTATTTTTAAATAGAGATTAAAATGTTTCATGTTTTGTTAGACATTCGAACTTTTTGACCACTTTTTCTTCAAAATTCGGACGTAGTAGAGATTTTTTTAAACAGATTTGTAATGCACATCAATAAAAATTTAGTGTAAACACTTGTATCTGGTCACAAAATCAATTTTATTATTTCAAGTTGTATGGTGTGCAAAAAGAATTAATAAAAAAAATGGTCAAGCATGGCTTCAAAGAAATTGCTTAATTCTTTTAAATCGACATTAAACATTATTCTGTAAGACAATGCGCTGGTGATATTTCACTGAAACTTCCTCAACACTTTCAAAGGAGTATTCCAGCAAAGTTCGACAGAATTTTTTGAATTTTTTTTGTAAATATTGCCTCAGTATTCGACCGGAACATTCCACACACTTGCAGGGCAATATTCGGGCTACATTCCACAGGAACATTCAAGGAACTTGAATTCGTCTTGAGTTAGTCTTGGCTTGTCGTGAGCAATATTCCACGGGTATATTCCCAATGAAATATTCCTGGAATATGTATGGAATATAGCGCGCTATGCGGGGTGCTGACATTTTGGGAAACAGTGGCGCCCATTCGACGGGTGCAGAGGGAGCGGCGGCTCACCTTGTCTATGGGGGGGGGGGGCCGATGACTTGGAAGTGAGTGAGGGTGTTAACAAAAAAAAAGATTAGGGTTTGAATTTTAGAGATAGAAAAGCATAGAATAATATGAATTAATGACACTGTATAAAAAATGCACGGAATTAATAATTATAATTTACGCACGTTATAAAATTTTAGAAAGAGCTAAAAGGGGCCTCATCCATAAGTTATGTAGCACATTTTTGCCAATTTTTTACACCGCACCATTCCCCCATGTAACAAGTCGTAATAAAATGGTTTGACCCCCCCCCCACACCCAGCTCCGCCTCAAGTTACGTAATTTCTTCAAATATATTCAGCCATGTCTTATTAAATACAATTTAGTTACTTGCTATGTACTAGTACATATCTCGAATTATTTCATGTTTTTAATGTTTCTGAAGTTTATTTCAAAGAGAAAATTCTGCACTGGCGTTCAAAATTTGATGTAGGGGTTATTTTAGTGAATAGTGATATTTAGTATAATAACCAGTAGATTTGGTTATGCAATTTTCTAGATTTTTCGACAAGTTAAACGTGAACTAATATAATCTGTACATTTTGAGAAACAATTGCGATCATAATAAAGGCTAATAAAATGTAATAAAGCGAGCTTATACAAAGTTCTCAAATTTTTTATCAAATCACGCAACTTCATATTTTTAGCAATAATTTAGAAGATGTAATCTCTGCACTAAAGGTATTAGATATTTTGACTTCCTGTTTAATCTGTCGTCAAATCCAGAAAATTAGATCACCAAATCTGAGTGTGTATTTAGTAAATAGTACATTATAATGTAGTAGTAATGTTGAAAATTGTAAAAAAAACTTTTTCAATGGATGTTTCACGTTGAGCATTTTAGACAATGAGGTTTTCAAAAGAAAAAATCCAAAAAGCCTTGAATATATTTTTTTATATCAACGGTAACCCATCTGTATCAATTAATATTTGGAAGATGTTATTACCATTCAAAGATGTTCACGTCCGAGTTTTCAAATTTTTAATTAATATAAATTTCGATGTTAAA
>CAKNYM010044871.1:24846-41448 GCA_932195095.1 Andricus curvator | reverse complement strand
GAGCACCCGAATGGTTGGGGTACTCGCACGACTCAGTCGTGCGAGCGTGCCAATCCTTCGTGTGAAGAAAGAAAAAAAGGAAGCCACCCGAACTGTTGGTGTGCGAACCCGAACTACACGGGAATTCTTCGCTCAGTGTACGAGTGTTTAGAGAAAATATTTTAAACGTAAAAGTAAGTCATAAATGTACGAATAGTAATATTTGTCAAGTGTAGAATGTATTTGCGCAGTCATGTTCCATTCTTTTGTAGCTTGAAGACCTTTCAGTGTCACGAAATAAAATATCCAAAATTTGAGGTTGGTGTATCAGATCGACTTGATCAGAATCGGGTACTCTTACCTCAAATTTCGGATAGTTGATAGTATTTCGTGAAGCTGAAAGGTCTTCAACCGATTGAAGGATGGAACAGAATTGCGCAAATGCATACTACACTTGAAAAATATTACTATTCGGACATTCATAACTTACTTTTACGTTTAGAATATTTTCTCCAAGAAGACCTATGCATTCCCATGTCATGATGTGCGAACTATGCTAACCTTCCTGACATTTCCACCTATCCTAGCATGTCCGTGACGTCATGCTCCAAAACTCAATATTCCGCGAAATATTTGAGTCGTTTTTTGATTCTGTTATATTGATTTTTAGTTGGCAAATTGTACTATTCCAAGGAAATGTTATATTTTTCACAATATTCGATTACTTTTTCGCACGTCAACAAAAACACTTGAAAAACACTGACATGCATAATGCGCAAATGCGCAGACATGCTTACAGCGCGCGCATTGGTACAAGGCCGGGGCAGCCAACGAACATCCCTGGTGGAAAAAATTCTCTGCAAATTCTCTGCAAATTACTTCATAATATCCCTACAATAGCTCTGCAAGTCCTCTGCAAACATCTCCTGCATTACTGCTTAAATTGAAACACTTTAGCATAAATGCAGAAGAACTCTGCATTACTCTTCTTCAAAAAATGGTCTGCATTCTCATGCATTTCTCAGCGAGTTTTCTGCAAAGAATATTCGCAAATACTCTGTAAAAGTCTCTGCTTTACTGTTTAAATTGAAGCACTTCAGCAAAAATGCACAGATGCTCTGCATTACTCTGCGGCAGACAATTCTCTGCATTGTTCTGAAAATGGTCGTAGAATTCTTGAACGGGACAGTAGTTTTAGCAACGAGAATCTTCAAAATTTTCGAAAATAAAGTCCGTTAAAAACAAAAGTGCGCCGTCGTTTCCAACAAGAAAAAAAAAAAGATTTCGATTTATATGGAGGGGCGGCTTCCACATTTAACCCACTTTGTATATCAGAAGGAAGGAAGGAAAGGACGGACGGAGGACACACGAGAGACACATTCTTAACTTATTGTAAACACATAGCCTAACCTAACATATGTATATATCACGAAGGAACAGTAAGGAGTAGTATCCCTGTAAGTGGGGAGTTGGACGAGCGACGTCCAAGAATTCGTTAATGCTTGCCACGAATGAAAACTCGTATGCTGGGTCGTGCACATGCGCACTGGCGGTTGCATTGCCAACGATGTCAACAGGTGTTTGAAGTTTCGAACTTGTGTTTTGAACATTTCTGTGCTGCCGGTTTAGTAAAATAGAATTGTGCATGTGAATGTTTCAATAAAATTTAAAGAGTACATATTTGAATTTTAAGGAGTGCATGAAGCTTGCAGAGTAAGTATCTATTTGTACTAGTTGAATATACCAGTCTAGATGTTTCAAAACATTGAATATTTTGTTCACTGAAATGAAATTTATCCCTCACTTACGTAATCTATAAATGATTATAATAATGTTATTGTAGTACTTACACTTTCTAGATCCTTTTAGCATTTTTGATGCTATTTTCCTTCTCGTTTTTAATTCAGGAACGTGATATACACCAAAAAAAATAAAAACACAAACGAACATAACCTACATATACATCGAGATGTCAAGATATAACGTAGGAGACTGGGTATAACACGTGACTGCGAAAACAGCTCTGCGCATGTGCACGACCGTGCATACGAGTTTTCATTCGTGGCATGCATTAACGATTTCTTGGACGTCGCTTGTCCCACCTCTGCTCACCAAACACATAGGGTGATACCACTCCTTACTATTCCTTCGTGGTATATATAATGCACGCAACGCACTTCCCTAACGCAGAATATCGCACGCTGGGGGTATCGGTCGAAATGGTCCTTATATACTGAACAAGAAACTTCTTACCGCTTGTGAGAAACGACCAGTGCCGGACCAAAAGTTTTTGGTGGCCCGAGTTGTTTTAATTTTCTTACTTGAGCCGGGATATTTTTCTAACATTTGTCACAGAAATGTTGTATAATAACTAGGGGAGAGTTCGGTATAATGGCGGGCTTTGTATTAAATGTCCTATAAATTATAATGTGATTTTGATGTGGTGCATTTTTTAAGGTCAAGCTCATATTATCGGCGAACACATTTTATTACTTAAATGCTCGTTTATTTCAACAATATGAAGATTTTAGAGTAAAAAGTATACAATATAATGATTCTGGTTGTAAAGAAAATACCTTGAAATGAAAAGTCTGAACTTAGAAGAAATAGGTTTCAAATATTCAAAAATTTCTTATACTTGAACACTAAATTTATGAAAGATTTCACAATTTGAAATTATTACGACTTATTTGTTCAAAGTTCAGATCTTGGCAGAAATTAAGAAAAAATCAGCACAGTTTTGTAGAAAAATCGATTATATTCGACGGTATATAAACCCAAGAAAATGTTATTGTTTACACTTTTTTCCCAAAATTACTGAAAGAGTGGTCAAAAATATTTCAACCTAATACTAAATATTTGATGCAAAAATGTTCTATCTTTTACCCTATCTTGAGAAAAAAGTGCAAATTGTATCATTATAAAAATTAAATGATTTATTTTTGAATTTGTGAAAAAAATGTTTTATGTATGGATAAAAAATCTGCTATATATGCGTTCATTAAAAATAGTATAAAAATTATTTAAATAAATACTAACATGAATAAAAAGTAAAGTATGGAAAAAAACTTCGAATTGAAAATTTGTCAGAACAAATATATAATTTGATCTGCTTTGATGTTCACAAAATGACGAAGACAATTTTTGGAAAAATTCATTTTTTCGACTTTTTTGAATTTTGAATTTTTTACCCTAAAACTAATAATTTTAAAATGTGGTAGCCGCTGGACCGGGAAATGAGCAGGATTTTTATAAAACCGGAAAACCGGAAAACGACCGTGAATTTAGTGGTTAAACAAATGTAAACGTCCGATTGAAGCTTTATCAACTATTTTCAATTTTAAAATAATTTAAAATGAATAAACTCATTATCAGACTCTTTTATTCAATTTCAAATTACACACGTTCAAATATTGTTTCAGTTTTAAATACTCCATTTTAACCCATTGCGAATTAAAATTTTCCTGCAAATCTCGGTAAGGCCTAGTTTGCAGAGAAATTGTAGGAAAAAGCAGAGCTTCCCTGCATTTGTCTGCAAATGTTTCTCTCTACATGGTACTTTTTCCTGCAAATCTCCGTTACATCGAATTTGCAGAGAATTTGCAGAACGAAGCAGGCTTTGTCTGCTTCTTTCTGCAAGCAGTTCCTCTCGATAAATTTCTTGTGAATCCTTTTCCTGCAAATCTCGGTAAGGCCTAGTTTGCAGAGAAATTGTAGGAAAAAGCAGAGCTTCCCTGCATTTGTCTGCAAATGTTTCTCTCTACATGGTACTTTTTCCTGCAAATCTCCGTTACATCTAATTTACAGAGAACTTGCAGAAGATAGACAGAGAAATGCCGAGATTCTCTGCATTTCGCTGCAAATAATTTTTCTCTACATACTAATTTTCACGTAAATATCTGTCAGACCAAATTAGCAGAGAAATTGGGGAGTTTTGCAGATAAAAGAAGGAAGATTTATCTGCAAACGTGATTGCAGAAAGGCCGCGGAAAAAATACAGGAAGATTTTTCCACCAGGGATCGCTTAACAAAAATCACCCGACGACTAGCGGTAGAGGTGGGGACCCCTCCAGCCTTGAAATATGCAAATGTTTACGTATCGCGGCCCTTGAAAGAGGCAAGAGTTCACTCTCGAGTTCACTATATACAGGATGTTTTTTTTAACTTGAGACAACGAAATATCTCAAAAAATACGCATCCTACGGAAAAAATGTCTGGAATAAAAACTTTTTATTTTCGAGGGGGAAAAAAGATTTGCTAAAATTTACCCCACCCCACCCCCACCCCCACAGGAGGCAGGGGTGGGGGTAACTTTGTAATTTCAAATGGCAACCCCAATTTTTTATCACAGATTCAGATTCTCCTTTACGAAATACGTAAGTTTTATTCGGAAAATTTGTTTCGATTCGCGATAGATGGCGCTGCGATTGCGAAAAATGAAATTGTTGACACTACTTTTAGCTCTACCCAGGAATAACGACGCGGACGTAGTAGTTGTCTATTCCCTTCGGGGTGCTTAATTTCGGTGAGTCCCCTTGCCTCTCACCATCCATCGGGGTGCTTGATTTCGGTGAGTCCCCTTGCCTCTCACCACAGGTATGCTTGATTTCGATTAATTATTTTACAATATGTGCTCAAAATGGTGTCCTCGCACTTCGATGCACTTGTTAATCCGAGCTTTGAAAGATTCCACACAACTGCGAATTGTGTACGGTGATATTTGTGCACAAGCAGACCTAATTCGCTCGATCATGTTATCACGAGTTGTGGGCACTTCTTGATACACGCGATTCTTTAGATAATCCCACAAATAGAAATCCGGCGCCGTAAGATCCGGCGATCTGGCAGGCCAATTTAATGGACCTCCTCTACCGATCCATCGTCCATTGAATTCGCGATTGAGTACTTCCCTCGCGATTGCCGCATAATGTGCTGGACAACCGTCATGTTGAAACCACATGTTGTGTCGCACTTCCAAGCTTAGGTCTTCCAGCAATATTGGAAGTTGATTTTCTAAAAAGTTACGATATTTTTCACCGTTCAAATTTCCATCAATAAAATACGGACCGATAAGTTGATCTCCAATTATTCCACACCAAACGTTCACGGACCATGGACGCTGATGCTCAACTTCACGCAACCAATGTGGATTTTCTACACTCCAATAATGCATGTTGTGCCGATTAACGTTACCATGGTTTGTGAAAGACGACTCGTCTGTGAAGAGTACTAGAAGAAAGAAATTCGGGTTTCCTTGTATCTGCTGAACCGCCCATTGACAAAATGTCACTCGGTTCTGAAAATCATTGCCATGAAGTTCTTGATGCAGTGAAATATGATACGCATGATAATTATTACGTTTTAATACCTTCCAAACACTTGATAGAGACATTCCAGAATCGCGGCTTAGTTGTCGAGTACTAACATGAGGGTCATGAGTGACTGCAGCTAAAATTGCAATTTCATTATCAACTCCAGTAACTGTTACTTGACGCTTCCTTTTTTTCGGTTGTACACTACCGTCAGTGATGAAGTTTCGGACAACCCGGTAAAAAGAAGCGCGTGAAGGAACACTTTCTGGAAAGCGTTGAGCATAAAGCGTGAGAGCATCATTGATATTCCTGCCACTTTCTCCATAAATGAGAATCATTTCAATCTTCTGTTGCTGAGATAGAATTTCCATTGTAAAAGTAATGAAGTAAGATAATGAGGAAATACAACGACACCAAAACCAACTCAAACGAACGTGACCAACAACAATAACCCAAACGAAAGCAACCAACACACCCAAATCAAATGAACACAATCAACCTTCCTAATGAATAAACGTTAAGCACGGACAGACGCGGTTATCGCTCGGCCGGAATGACGTCGAGGATTGTAGACAGTGGAGACTCGATGATATGTAATGTCTACATCCAAAATCGACTGTCGTCAACAAACTGCATTCGGGAATGGTTTTCGACAGTTTTATCACTTTTACTGTCCCGTTGCCAAAAGTTCAAGCACCCCGATGGATGGTGAGAGGCAAGGGGACTCACCGAAATTAAGCACCCCGAAGGAAATAGACAACTACTACGTCCGCGTCGTTATTCCTGGGTAGAGCTAAAAGTAGTGTCAACAATTTCATTTTTCGCAATTGCAGCACCATCTATCGCGAATCAAAACAAATTTTCCGAATAAAACTTACGTATTTCGTAAAGCAGAATCTGAATCTGTGATAAAAAATTGGGGTTGCCATTTGAAATTACAAAGTTACCCCCACCCCTGCCTCCTGTGGGGATGGGGGTGGGGTAAATTTCAGCAAATCTTTTTTCCCCCTCGAAAATAAAAAGTTTTTATTCTAGACATTTTTTCCGTAGGATGCGTATTTTTTGAGATATTTCGTTGTCTCAAGTTAAAAAAAACACCCTGTATATATATATCCTCTATCCGCAAGCCGAGGACGCGTTCGGTGGCTATGTCATAGGCCCTTCGGGTCAATTCCAAAGGAATTGAAACTGAAACCAAATGGAGTCCTCGGCTTGCGGATAGAGGATCCCTGTACCAAGGGTTTCTGTTGAATATGGTTACAATAATTAATGAGCAGTCGCGTACAATTATCCAGGGATAGTCCCGAAGGAATAACCTTACGAGGACGGACGAACCCTTTTCCTATCTGCTCGTGGGAACAACAATGACAGCAACAAACCACCAAAAAGTTGTAGATGCGATTCAAAATATCGAACGCGGAGAGCACCCGGCAATGGGTCAGCAAACAGTGCCGATCACACTAGAGTTCGGGATGCTCAAAATAATTCAGATGGAAACACGACGGCGAATCGCTGAAACGCCCATATTAAGTGATTGAGAGATAATCGCGATTTCAGGACAAGGAGGAACATTGACATACAGGTTCCTGCTAAGCCCCAAGATCTGGCTGAAATGGATGCCTCCCTTCGTTAGGGTATCTCGGAGGAGTCCGACCTCTGGACCATCAGTTGTTCAGTTCATGGTACTGCGAGAGCTTTGGCTGATTCAAATCGAAGGCTAAAACCGACGATGGATCGAAAGACCAAAAGACACTTGCATCAACTGAACAAGAAGATTCGATGGGCAAGACAGATTGCGTCCCATGTTCAATGTGTGATTGACTACATAACATCTGGTAGACCGTATACTGAAAGGGTTCGAAAGTTCACCCGAGAACAGAGGATCTGCAATCACACACTGAACAAGTCAAAGCTGCTGACAATCAAGCAGCATATTGTTGATAATATACGAGTGTTATCTGACGCAGGGAGGAGAATACAGAAGAGGGAGGGATGCATCAGGGAGAATCAACAGTTTCTCGCTGACCCATCGCTTCTTCAGCTATCTCCCAGTTTCTGTCAAAAATCAACCAGAGCCCAACAACCTCATAACATCTGAGGAGGAGTGTCTATCAATCACTGCCGAAGAGGTGAAAAAAGACCTTAAGGGTACGAAGAACTTTTCCGCTGTAGGACCAGATGGTATCAAAAAGTTCTGGTGCAAGAAGTTTACTTCTACACACCAACATCATGCCCGCATATTAACCTCATATTTAAATTCGGAAACGCCCATGCCGCAGTGGCAGGCCAATAAATTGTTTGAACACACTGTATAAGATCTTTACAGCTGTCATAAGCAACAGGATTATTCGAAGAATTGATCCTGTATGGAGAGAGATGTACGAACAAAGCGGCTCGAAAAAAGGTGTAGCAGGCTGCTGAGAGAACCTGTTAATTGATAGGTGCGTCTGCGAAGACGCAGCAACCCATCAGCGCGTCCTGTCAAGGGCCTGGTTTGACCACCGCAAAGCTTTCGATTCAACCTCTCCTAGACTTATCATCTGTCTGTTGGCAAGCTTGCAAGTTCATCCACACATAGTGAGATGCATAGAGAGATTGATGCCCCTTTGCAAAACTAGATTTACTATCTCATCTGGAGATTATCGTGTGACAATAACGAACGTGACAGAACGAACGTGATACTTATCATCGCCAGCATAAGGTTACTCGTGTATTTTATATGGATTAACTGAAGACCTACGCTTCTGGTAAGGGCAAACTTCAGAGTGCTTGAAATATCGTCAAGGAGTACAGATGGGAGGTTGATATGGACTTTGGATAGGACAAGCGTGCATTTAGGACGTAACTTCAGTGAAGGAGTGTCTCCGAAGCACATAAAAGCATCTTCTTCGGCAGATTTGGTCTTCAAATCTGTCAGCATTGAACAAGGTAACTGCGACTAACATGCTTGCCGTCCCAGTTCTACTTGCCGTCGGTTCCGCGATTATACATCTCACGCCGTCAAATCTGACGCGGACTTCTGAATCTCCAATGTCTTCAGAACCGGATTATTCTAAGTACAACTTACATCGTTGTAAGTGGTAGAGATCTTCTCCTAAAAATGGTCAGGAGACACGAGATGATTGGCAAAGGAGCGTTCCTTTACAAGGCCGCTTCACTTCTAAAAGCCGAAGGAAAGAAAGCAGAGGTTGAAAAATTTCGCCAACAGCTACTCGACAAGAAAATTCACAGAAACTTTCACAGAAATGTGGAAAAACAGTCCTTGTCAAAGGACTGTCCTTTTGAGTTTTTTTATAATTGTTTTAAAAAATTTGGCCGCAATTTTGAATTTTTTGACCCTTCAATTTATAATAAGCAACACCAGCACACTATTTTCGTGGCTCTAGGACTTCATTTGTTTAAGTTTGTTAATAATTTCTTTGATGTTGTTATTCTTGTTTGAGTGACCTTCAAGGTCTCATTGGTAATCAAATGGTTTTCGCCCAATGCTCATTCTCCTTGAAGGTCTCTCTCTGTTCTTTGAGTTGTAGGCGCTTTCCTTTTCGTGAGAGTGGGGACTCAGGTAGTGGCGTGAAGCTCCCTTGTTGAGTTTTTGGAGCTTTTCCGGGCTTTTCAGTTGCTATCAAGGTGTAGGCAAGTGTAGACATTGTCGGTTGTTGCAACGATTTTAATCAAGTGTGTTTCTTCTAGGAAATTCAGGTATTTGAGCCCTTCAAGTAAAGTCAGTGTTTTATTCATTTTTGGATTTCTTGATTAGTGATTTCCCGACTCGATCATCTTCTGGTGTTGTGGGAAGTGACGAGTCGGATGACGTATTGCTTCCAGTCGCTTCGGGATCGATCGTTCGGTGAACGATCGTGGTCGTAGCTTTCGGAGGCTACATCAGTGCCAATTTTTTCAAACAACCCAAAACCTTTTTTGGGTAAAGAAGGAGCGCCTTGTTGGATAGGCTCAGGGACCCATATTTTGGATTAACTCGATAAAAGGTATTTTGAAGTTTTCAGTAATAACGGTGATGAATTGTCTTGTATCCTTTTTCGTCGACTTTACCATGACCAAACGTGATTCCTTCGCTAACCCACGCCAGTCCGTCAATATATAATTAACAAAGTTATTCAACTTTAAAATTGATTTTTTGGAATTCTTTGTTCAAACAAATAAATAATAATTAGTAAAGAGATATTTTTTAACTTTTGATTACACATCTTTAGCAACACAATGCAAAAGGTTTCATTAAAATCAGTGGAACGCCGCCGGATTCTGAGGTTTTTCATTTTTAACCTCTACCCAGCGGACACTGTTATATAACTGTGACGTAACAGTTCTAGAACGGAAAAAACATGTTCTGTAACAGGTTAAGAACATACTTAGACCATGGTCCGAGTAATGTCGTCCCCAAATGGATGTAGCAGTTCTATAACGCTGTTACAGAACCATGTTCTGTCAGAGATCTGTAACAATTCTGGAACAGCGTTATATGTAAAAAAATATATTTAGAACAATTTAGGAACAGTGTTACAAAATAAACATGTTCTGTAATAGTGCTGTACCACACATGTAACAGTGTTACCATGTAAATTTGTTCTGTAATCGTTCTGTAACAATTCTGGAACCGCGTTATATGTCAAAAAGTATTTTTAGAACTATTTAGGAACAGGGTTACAGAGGAAAATTGTTCTGTAATAATGCCGTAACAGATATGTAACCGTCTCACGATGTAAATTTGTTCTGTAACAATTCTGGAATAGCGTTATATTTCAAAAAGTATTTTTAGAACAATTTAGGAACAGGGTTACAGAGGAACATTGTTCTGTAATAATGCCGTAACACATATGTAACAGTGTTACGATGTAGATTTGTTCTGTGATCCTTCTGTAACAATTCCATAACAGTGTTATAAGGATATGTAACAAAAAAATGTTTTTTGTATTATTGCTGCACTTAGTTTATATTTTAAATAACAAAATTTCACGCACGGTCCTATATACATATAATCACACGCTGAAACCCGTTGAAAAATCGCACTCGCTGGGGATTCGAATCCTACCTAAACTACCTAACTCGAATGTACCTAGCCGATGCCTGAGCCAATTGCGCTATTGAACCGCTTGAACGTTCATGACAAAATCTCGGCCGTGCTTTTTCGCTGAAAAAGCCAGGGTAATCTCAGGAATATATTCATTATTTTTTGATTTTAGAAATTGTCCCCTATTGTCGGCGTATTCTTATCCAGTTGAAGTAACTCACTGCGCCCGACCGTCGGCCCAACTCTGATCTAACATAAGATGGTTACAGAACAGTATGCCCTTTATGTTCCATTTCTGTAACACGTGTGACATTCTAGTGACGTAACAGTTCTACCACTCTGTTCTATATTACTTACATTACCGAACTTCAGATCTGTTACATATCCTTACAGTAACAGCGTTACAGAACAAGGTGACCTTCATGTTCCGTTCTTGGAACACGTGTGACATTCTAGTGACAGAACAGTTCCATCACCCTGTTTGATATTAGTTACATCACAGAATTCTAGAACTGTTACATATCCTTACAGTAACAGCGTTACAGAACAATGTGACCTGTATGTTCCGTTATTGGAACACGTGTGACATTCTAGTGACATAACAGTTCCATCACTCTGTTCTATATCACAAAATTCTAGAACTGTTACATATCCTTACAGTAACAGCGTTACAGAACAATGTAACCTTTATGTTCCGTTCTTGGAACACGTGTGACATTTTAGTGACATAACAGTTCCATCACTCTGTTCTATATTAGTTACATCACAGAATTATAGAACTGTTACATATACTTACAGTAACAGCGTTACAGAACAATGTGACCTTTATGTTCCGTTCTTGGAACACGTGTGACATTCTAGTGACAAAGCATTTCCATCACTCTGTTCTATATTAGTTACATCACAGAATAGTAGAACTGTTACATATCCTTACAGTACCAGCGTTACAGAACAAGGTGACCTTCATGATCCGTTCTTGGAACACGTGTGACATTCTAGTGACAGAACAGTTCCATCACCCTGTTTGATATTAGTTACATCACAGAATTCTAGAACTGTTACATATCCTTACAGCAAAGATATTTTACCTAGATGCGGCAAGGGTCTAGTTAGGCCACATGTCACGAGGGCGGCGCTACCTTCACTTTTGTGGCTTCGGCTTTATTCGGTACTTTTCGGCTAAATTCGGCATTGCCGCTTCGTTTAAAGGCATTGTTTCGACCACATACCGCAAGGCGGCGCAATAAACGTCGAGCGGGAATTTAAAAATTTTGCATTATTATGAATTATTTATGTATATTAAAGGACTGAAACGGACTTTTTCCTATTTTGAAATATTTGTAGTACAGATGATTTACTCTTATGACTGAAAAAGAAAAAAATATCCTATAATATAGGACGTAATAAAAAATTAAGGAGTCATTGAATATAATAATGAATTCAGCATTTTATTCATTACGAACCTATAAATGATAGGACAATTTTACCATTGGACAATAAATTGCACATTTTTTCAATTTTCTCATTAGATATTAGTATTAGAATAAAAAGTATGATGAATGATAAAAAAAATTTCCAAATTAGATGCCGAGTACACAAATTAACGTAAAAAATTTTCGAAAATACAAAGTGAGGAATAATAAAATGTTAAGGCTTTAATATAACGATACAAGATTTTTAATTGTCGAAAAATAAAAATCCCCAATTTAAAAATATCCGGAATTATAATTTAACGAATTATATAATTTTTGAATTATACAGTTAACGAAATATTAAATTCCCATACAATTGGCAAATTTTCGAAATTCAAGATTTGATGAAAATAAACAATTAGTTATTAAAGAAATATTAAATAATAATAATTTATTTTTGTCAATATTAAATTTCGGGAATTAAAAAAATTTGTAGAATTTAATAATTGGACAATTATATAGTTCCGTAAATTTTAATTTTGGATATTATTGAGATTTTCAGTTTTGCGGTAAATTTAAAATCCTGTCATTTTAAAAGTCAGAAATTTTATAATTCATGAAATTATATTTCCGGAACCCGTTAATTTGTGTATTTATTATCTCTTCACTTTTTATTAGTCCCTCCATAAATAATTAATTTAATAAATTAGGATTTATCGTTAGTTTTCGCACAAATCCTTATAAAGGTTTCCAAAGATTATTGAAAAGAAAAAATTATAACGTCAGTGGAGATGTTTGAGAAAAAATTATTTTTTGAAGAGGGAACCTATTGAAATTTTATTTTTAATTTCTAAACTTTCTTCTTTTTTCTGGTAATCGATCTTTTTTGCGCGAATTTACTTACTTACATAATGATTTATAATAAATTGTATAATTTGTTATTACAATTGTAATTAAATTATTTAGCGATTTCATACTAAATTTTTGTATTCAAAACTAAAATGTTGCATCAGTAAAACTTTAATTTTGACTTTTGATTCTCTTCACTTTAATTCCATTTTTACTTCTTATGATGTTTCCTTGAATATTCTATTTAAAATTGTACAAATAGACATGTCTATTTGTAATTCTATATTGAAGAATTTTAGTTTGGTTAGAAAATACTTTAGGTTAAAAGTTTTGAACATTGAAAAGTTGAATAGCCGGGAATTTGTTTCTTAGGGTTACTTTTTACGAAGAAAAATTTAAAAAATTACTAAATTTGGACAAAAATAATTATTAAATGCTCTTTTCATTTTTTTTGGTTGGAAAATTAATTTGAAAATAAAAAAACGTTACAAAAAAGGCAGTCGGTAGGAGTTATAATTTTTTAGAAATCAATTTTTGAATTTTGAACTTTGCTGATATTTTTGCTAAATATCGAATACAAAAAATAATAATTGAAAAACATTACAACAACATACCAACAGCCAACAGCCAACAGCCATACCACGCTGAAAAAAAAACCAGTTCTCGTCAGATCACTGAAGTTAAGCAGCGTTGGGCGCGGTTAGTGCTTGAATGGGTGACCATTCGAGAAAACTGAGTGCTGTTGGCACATCGTGGGTGTGGTGAGCCCACACTTGTAGTTATTTACTACAAGAAACTAACCTAGAAACACTACTCGAATCGGGTAGTGTCACGCCTACCCTGAAAGGGAAATGGCTTAATGGTATACATTACGAAAATACAAATTTTCCGAAACTCTTAAATTCTCGACATTTATATTGGACAAAATTTTAAATTGGCGAAAATAATTTATTATTATTAATTATAATTAAAAAATTGATATTCGGAAATTTTCAATTTCGGAAAAAAACGGAAAATTAAATAATTCTCGAATTTCTTCACAGAATATATCTATGTACATTTATTATTTAGGAATGATTTTATTTTTTCTGGAATCTTACACTTCTGGTGAGAGGGCTGAGTAAACTGTAGAGTTTATTGTTTTTTTCAATAACAGTACTATAGAATTAAGAAACTAATAAAAAATTTGTTATATTTGTTAGAAAAAGATACTTTTGTAACTTCACGGTTGAAACTAAGAAGCAATCGACCATTTATTTTCATATATTTATAATTTGTATTAGTTAGGCTAATTTGTATATAATTACTTACATAAACATTTATAAAAAATTCTATAATTTGTTATTACAATTGTAATTAAATTATTTAGCGATTTCATGATAAAGTTTCTTATGCAAAACTAAAACGTTGCACCAGTAAAAATTTAATTTCGACTTTTGATTCTCTTTACTTTAATTCCATTTTTACTTGTTGTGATGTTTCCTTGAATATTCTATTTGAAATTGTAGAAATAGACATGTATATTTGTAATTCTACATTAAAGCATTTTAGTTTTGTTAGAAAATACTTTAAATTAAAAGTTTTGAACATTGAAAAGTTGAATAGCCGGGAAATTTTTTCTTAGGGTAACTTTTCACGAAGAAAAATTACAAAATTAAAAAAAAATTAATACATTTATGTACATTACATTACATACATTTGGAGAAAAATAATTATTCAATGTTCTTTTCAATCTTTTATTGGTTGGAAAATTAATTTCAAAATAAAAAAAAAACGTTACAAAAAATGCAGTCGGTAGGAGTTATAATTTTTTAGAAATCATTTTTTGAATTTTGAACTTAGCTCTGTGAAAAGAAACTCTTAGATTTCAGCAAGCACTCTGAAAATATTTAAAAACAATTGCCCACGATTTTTATGATTTTTATTTAAAGTTAATCCAAAGAAATAAAATTTTAAATTGCAGAAAAATATTAAAGCACGTAAAAAATATAAGAAAAAATAAATTTTAAATAGAAACATTGATGAAAAATAAAAGTACCGAATAATAAATGCCCGAATTTTAATATTTCAGAAATCCAAATTTATCGAATTCTATCATTTCAAAATTATTCAATTAACGAATTATTAAACTAACTTAAATTTTTTAATTCGCGAAATTTAAATTTCAGTAATTAGTAAATTAATGAATTAACATCTGAAATAATCACAAATTATTTTATCAATCTCGATGTGCTAGATACTTCAATAAGAAGTTTGAAATATTTAATAAATTATTTGCCTGATTATTTATTTAATTATTTACATTAAAATATATTTTCCGCAAATTTTGATTTCTGAATCTTAATTATTTAGGGAATTTAATAATTTGTTACTTTTATAATTCGTTTATTATATAATTTGAAAATTATATAATTCAACTTTCAATTTTGGAAATTTTAAAATTTGAGAATTTATAATTCGATATTTCTATTCTTCGTCAATTTATTTATTCGGTATTACCGGTTATTCCCTTAATGTGAAGCAGTACCTAATAAAAAAGTAAAATTTAAAAAGGTTTCAATTCGGAAGTAGTTTTTTTTTCATTTATATTACAAGACTTCCAATTATGCAATATTGAAGGGTGTCACGGCATAACCGTGTAAGTGCCACTTTTTTCAAAACACGTTTTATTGGTTTAAAAATTCTCTAAAATTCCACCGCACATTTTGATGAAAAAAATTTGAACTTTGAAATTGTTTAAACAAATTGTTTACCAATGCGAGATACGGAAAAAATAATAGCGCCATTCGATTCTGCGGAAAAAATTACATGAGGAGCATACATTGGACAATTTTTTTTCCTACCCAATTTGTGGTGACACATAAAGAAACAATAATTGTTTATTTATACTACCTCACCAATTGGGTACATAACAAATTTTCGAAAAGCATAATCTTTATATAATTTTTTCCGAAGAATCGAATGGTGTCGTTATTTTTTTCGTATCTCGCATTTTTAAACAATTTGTTTAAACAAAATAAAACAAATGTTTAAAAATGCGAGATAAGGAAAAACTAATAGCGCCATTCGATTCTGCGGAAAAAAATACATGAAGTCCATGTATTGGACAATTTTTTTCCACCCAACTTGCTATGCAGTATAAATACAAATTCTATAACATTTAATTGTTTATTTATACTTCGTCACCAATTGGGTCCATAAAAAAATTGCGAAATGCATGTAATTGATGAAGAATCGAATGGTACTATTATTTTTTCCGAATCTCGCTTGTGAAACAATTTGTTTAAACAAAAATGGTTTGAAGAATTTAAAAATAATTTTTTTTCTTGAAAAGACTTCTATTACTTTTTATGCTATTAGAAATTCAGCCTAAAAAAAAACAATAAAAAAAATAAAATTCCGATGGACTTACACGGTTTTGACCGCAGTCGACTTTTGACGCTATGTATCTCGAAAAGTATTAACTTTTTTTAAATTTTGTTTATTGAGATCTGTAGAGCTCCATCAAATCTCGAATGTACTTTATCATTTTTTTTCCATTTTTGAGAAGGTTTTTTCTCTCTCCTGAAAAATTTATCTCGATGGATCTTCATGCTTTGGCCGCGACACCCTTCAATTGCAAAAATTCTGCTTCAAATTTAATTAAAAAATTAAATTAAACATTTCTGGTAAATAATCTATATATGCTGATCTACGTAAATTTAATATTTTACTGCGGTATAAAATTCCATTTATTTGTATCCATTGATCCTCTAAATCTTCTGCTCACTCACGAAGTACATAATTCAAGTCATAGTACTTCCTGGATATTCGTGGGCTCACTCATTCTCATCATTGACGGTGACTCATTCACGCGCTTTGACGCGGTTGCTATGGAAACAATGAAAAGTTGTAGAGGGCAGCACCTCGATATAGGCGAAAAATAGTGAGCTATATATTTTCGGCGTCCCCACTCCTGACCCTTGCCGCATCTAGGTACATTCTAGTGACATAACAGTTCCATCACTCTGTTCTATATTAGTTA